>JAGKQL010003782.1:0-18644 GCA_018398635.1 Cyprinodon brontotheroides | reverse complement strand
ATGATGGTGATGATGATGATGGTGATGATTATGATGGTGATTGGTGAGGATGATGATGGTGATGATTATGATGGTGATGGTGAGGATGGTGATGATGATGGTTTCTCTGGAGGCTTCTGTGTCTCTACTCCATGAAATGTTCAGTCTGAGGCTTTCTAACCTCCACAGTTTCTCCAGGTTCTCCATCTTACTGTTGCCTTTGTTTTTAATTTCGCTGCATTTAGTTTCAGAGGGAACTGAGATCATCCAGGACAGCATCAGCAGCTGGAAGCGGTGCAGATGCTGGCGCTCTATCTCTGAGTGTGAGATATTTCATGCAGATCTATAATGATCTATAATGAACACTACAGAGTAAATTAACTGAGTTTTTTTTGTTTGTTTATTTTACTTTCAGCCATGGGTTTATTTTTTGTTGTTTCTTAATGGAAGCAATGATGCAATTAAATATGATTTTAGAAGAGCAGTGTAGAAACTTGACCTGATGACATCTTTTAAACTAATTAGCATTATTTTTAGCACATTTAGCAACATTAGCATGGCTAACAGACAGGGCCCTCTGGCCTTGAATTCACTAGAACGTGAGTACGGACTCGTGTCCCAACACAAATCAAATTAACATTTTGCCAAATAAAACAAAAAACTCGCCATCAGAGCCAGCAGTCCTCTCAACTTTGGAACTTTTTTAAATTACACATTAAATCAGTAAATGGGCCATACAATGACGCTTAAAAGTATAACATTCGCGCCTCAAATGATCTTAAAACGTACTTTTACTGAACAACAGATGGCAAATAACAGAAAAGAGAACTTTTGTAACTTAATACTCTGAGTTTCTATCAGCTGCTGCCGCAAGTAGTGCATGCTGGGACAGCTGTCAATCTCAAGAACGGACAAGTCTGCTCTGATGCATGCTGGGTAAAGAGAGGGGGTGTGAGAAATAACATGCGGGGACTTTGTCTTTTCTCTGTCTGATGTTCTTGTGAAATGAAACAGTACTAGGGCTGAGGCTGATGATGTTTCACGATTACACGAGAACGCACAAGTACATATATTGAGAAACGGCTTCTGTATTTCCTGAATGTTGCTACCATAATCATTTTATGGGCTATCAGCATCTCCAATCAGATAAAGAACACAACTAGCTCTGCGTTCCCGTTGGCTGCTAACGAGCGTTTCATCAGCTGGTCGCTGAACGTTGCTGCTGCCGTCTGATTTATTCCGTTTCTTTATGGATTCCGGTGAAATGTTTTCTAATGATCGGCCTGTTTTCCAGTGTAGTCCTGTTTCTCTGACTGTGATTGGCTGGATGCGCTCTCTTAATCCTCTGAGAGCTAGCCTGAATTGGTATTAAAGTTAATTAAATGTGTTTATTGTGGCATTTAAAATGCTTTATTAAAAATATATTTTTATTAAAAAACAATTTTAGATCCGGAGCATATTATATCCGCGATATATTTACTGCGTGGAACTTTGCTTCCGGTTGATCGCAAAGCTGTATGTTCAGAAAAGAAGCTTGAGTCAGAGAAAAAGCTAGAGAATGGGGGGGAGCAAATTTCAACAAAAGTGGCTGGAAGCAATGTGGACATGGCTGCAGCCTGTTGATGGGTGGCATTAAAATTATTTCTAAGAGCATTAAAAGCATTAAATTTGATTGATTCCTGTATAAACCCTGCTCCCTTGAACCCCAGTGGGCCTCAGTGTGACATGGCGGCCTCACACTGAGCCTGGGTCTGGCTGGAGGTTTCTTCCCTGTTAAAAGGGAGTTTTTCCTCTCCACTGTCTCTACAAGCATGCTTAGTATATGTGAGGGATTGCCTTCGAGTCCAATGAGTCGATGCAAACAACTGGTTTTTCCTTAGATAAGAAAACTTTGAATCCAATCTGACTGGATGATCTGGTGAAGTGTAAATTGAGATGAGACATGTGTTGTGAATTGGATATATCTATAGAAATAAACTGAATAGAATTCATGTGAATCTGCTCCGTCGGCTGCAGGATGACTTCTACTCCTGCTTCAGGTGGACCTCGCTGTTCCTCTTCCTGTCCCGTTTCTCCTTTATCTGCTTTTTATCTCCGCTGTGTAGAGGTGGAAGTCTGTCAGAAGTGGAAAAAAAATACATATTTTCCATATTACAGTATTTATCAGGCAGTATAGAGAAAATATAATCTATATTAAACCTCAAAGTCAAACCTTTGTGTTAAATATATCTTTATAAAGATATGTTTTATTATCATGGGGGGCAATCAGTCCATGTTTGACCTGCAGCAGAGAAAATGACCGTTTTGAAGCTCTTCCCCTCCAGGGCCCTTAGAAAGATCAGGTTTTAGCAGCAGGAACCCGAATGTTTGCTCCCAGAGGTCTGGCTGTGATCCTGGAGCTCCGCAGGGATGTTTCCTGCCCCGATGCAGCAGATAGAACCCAGATCAGAGCAGAACTCCTTCCTTTCTTCTCCTGCTGCTGGCCTCGGTCAGCCCACTCACCCTCTGAACGCCTCATCACTCCTAACGAGCTTCTAACGGATCGCTCATCATGGAGCCGTCATCATCTGACGCTTCGCTGTGAGAACAAACCCAAAGAGGGAATATGTTTTTAATCTCTTCTTAAGAAGCGATCTTTGCAGTGCGGTCCGCAGCGTGTGCTTCTGCTGAATGCGGCCCATTGTGGTGGAATGCTGTGAGTGGGAGCGGCTCTGCGCTGCAGTCCGACCCGTCTGCCGCCTGGTTCCTGCCACAAACGGCAGCATTGTGACACCAGCGCCTCTGATCTCACTTCTCTCTGGCCCGCGGTTCTGGTTCCTCCTGTGAATCTGAGCTGCGACCGTGATGCCGTGAGACGGCCCCGATTTAACGTTTCTGACCTTTGGATCGGGCAGAACCGGGACCGATGCGGACCAAGGCTCGCCCGGAGGAGACGCTGGATCCCTTTAGACAAGGTGAGGAGGTCCGGCCCGGTTCTGGGCCGCCGGCCTTTGAGACTCTGATCAGATGCTTGATGAGTTGCTGCAGATTTTTATCTCTGAAAGATTTTTTTTCTGGATAATGGAGAAACTTCCAGAAGATTCTGTTCAGAAAATCACTGATTGATGGATGCGTTCGGTCCTGATGGGAATCGGACCCGACCCGCTCTGCCTGCAGATAAAATGAGTCAATCATGAATGAATCTGTTTATGTGGAGAATAAGAACTTTACCAAGACCTGTAATGGTGAAAGGTTCTGGATCTGATCCGGTATGGTTCTAATAAGCTTCCTCGTTGTTTTTAGTTTTCTAATTTTAAGAACAAAATCTAAATATTAGTTCTATGTTTCTGGAAGGTTCTTTGGACTCTAAAAATGCCTGTAATTTACAGAACCGGGCCCAGTGGGTCATGGTGCATTGAGCCTGAATTGGACCCGGTTCTGTCTGTTTCGGTGCATCGGGTCCAATTCAGGCTGGTTAATTATTTCACTGTTGATGTTTTGTTTGGAGGGAAAATCTTTGAGGGTTTTATGGGTCAGAAAATGATTTCATCTCCTGGATCGGGTCGGACAGGATCCACGCTCAAGCTTTTATTTTCCTAATTCTTTCTGTTCTCCTTCTGCATGGAGAACCCAGAAAGTTCTGGTTTAAGACTGAAGAAATGAAATCTCTGCTTGAAGAAGTTCTGAAGGAAAGGATTAGAAGAATCTTCAGCTTTTATTGTGAAAGGTTCTCTATGGATCTAAGGTCCCAGTGGTTCTGAACTCATCTGTTAACTGCTTCAGTTAATGTTTACCTGCTGAGGTCTGAGCGGAACCAACCAACTTCCTCCTTCAGGACGGTTTTCACTTCCTGTTTGCTGGTTCCCCATCGGGAGGGAGCAGAACCCGACCCGCAGGTTGAAACGGCTGCAGAACTTCTGGCTCCTTCGCCCGACATCGCTGCATCCATGTTAGTTCTGCTCACGCTCACTCAGTTCTGTTGACAGTTTTTCCAGCTCTGACCTTTGACCTCTGGGCAGCAGACCGATAACGGGTCACAAACTGCATTCATGCATCTCTGGGCTCAGGCTGAGCCCTTCAGAACTTACATCCTTGGTTTTTCTATATCTGCACTTTTCCTGCAGGATCCTGGAGCTTAGAAGGACATTTATATCTAATTTGTATAATTTTTCTTAAAATAAGTGCATTTTTCTTGGATTGAGGAGGTAAAAGAGAGAACCAATTTACACTTAAAATAAGAAAACACAATTGCATTGCCTTATTTCAAGTGCATATTATCAAATTATCAGATGTTAAGAGTAAAAATACTCATTCTATTTGCAAACTATTTCATTTACCTACTCAAATTAAGGGTAAATACGCTTAATTTAAGAAATCTTTAGTTATTTCTAGCTTATTTTTTTCCAGTATAGCTTAGATTCTTTTTATTTAAAGGAAGACAGCACTTAGCATGATGCTGCCTCCACCGTGCTCACTGTAGTGCAGCTCGTTGATGTTTCATGTTGCCTCCAACATGTCGGCTCATTATTCAGGACTAATTAAAGGACCGGGTAGCACCTGGTTGCTTGTTTCAGCCCCCAGTTACCGAGCAAAAAGGGGGAAATGGTGCCGGTTCTGTTCTGGTTCTGGCAAACCAGTGAAAGCTTCAGTGGTTTATCAGCCAGTTCACCACAGAGATTCATTGTCCTCCCCCATCGCCCTCCTGTGGTCAGGATGGGAATGGGCTCAGCAAACTTTATTAAATTAGTTCTGATCCAGAAGCCACAGAAGTTAATAACGGAGTAACCATGAGGATCATCTAAACTCGCTCTGCACTCCGACCGGATCTCATCTCCATGGGAACCAGCAGGAGGAGGGAAAGCTTCAGCGTTTGTTTGTTTCCGGCCTGCTTCTCTCCCGCGGCGCTGACAGGCCCTCTGACACAAACACACACACTTTCTCCCTTTGCTATACGTAGTGTATCTAAATCTAAATAAGTCATTTTTTCTTAAAATAAGTGCATTTGTTCTTGAATTGAAGAGGTAAGTGAGCTATTTTGCCAATGGAACAAGACAATTTACACTTAAAATAAGAAAAAGCAACCGCATTGTCTTATTTCAAGTGCATATTATCAGTCAATCTTATTTTTTTAGTAGTAAAAATACTCATTCCATTGGCAAATCATCCCATTTACCTACTAAAATGAAGGGTAAATTTGCTTGATTTAAGACATTTTTACTTATTTTTAGACCATTTTTGCAGTGATCAGTGCCTTTCTAAACTCATCGTCACTCCTCCAATTCCAACCAACTAGGAGCTAAATGCTTTCAAACATTTTAATTTACATCTTCTTTTTATTAAGTACTGAATCTTCATCGCATTATGAGGCAACTTTGGTGGGTTTTCTTTCATAATAAATCTCTATGAGGTGATTAATGCCATTTAGTTAATGCCATGGGAAAAAACCACAAACAATCATAAAACTTTAGATAGATTTGTTGTTGAAGACAATAAATAACGGATATTTTTTTCATATATTTCAACAAAGAGCTTGATAGGTATTAAATCAATTCAATTTCAATTCAGTTTATTTACGATATAGCGCCAAGAATTCACAACACATGTCATCTCAAGGCACTTTACAGTTCAACCAGATCATACAGTCAAATTGATACAAAGTTTTCTGTCTAAGGAAAACCAGTTGATTGTGTCGACTCATTGACTCCAAATACAATCCTCACACTAAGCATGCTTGTAGCACAGTGGAGAGGAAAAACTCCCTTTAACAGGAAGAAACCCCTCCAGCAGAACCAGGCTCAGTGTGAGCGGCCATCTGCCGAGGCCGTCTGGGGTTCAAGGAGACAGAAAAGGAGAACACAAAAAGCAGCTGTAAAAGGCGGCCCCGTCCAGTAAATTCAGCAGCCAGGCAGACTCGGAGCTAGGAGGAAGCCAGCTCCCCATTCCAGAGGACAAAGACAGCACATCCACTCCGTGTCACGGTCAGAGAAACAGGACCACACTGGAAAACAGGCCGAGTCTCAACATCTATAAACAAAAGGGTGTTGATATAGAAGCAGCACAGCTGATGTTTGTGCTTTTCCAGGATGACGTCACAGCCAAACAGGAACAGGAACAGACGAGGCAAAGCTACTCTGAGGAAAAGCAGAGAGCAGAAGGTTAGAGATTGAACCAACAGATTCTGCAGAATAGGAGAGACAGAGAGAGAATGAAGCAGAATGATGGAAATGGGGGTCCCTATGTCCCTCCAGATCAGACTAAGCCTATAGCAACATAACTATAGAGAGATAGCTCAGGATAACCAACCTGAGCCACTCTAACTATAAGCTTTATCAAAAGGGAAAGTTTTAAGCCTAGCCTTAAAAGTAGACAGGGTGTCTGCCTCACGGACTAAAACTGGTAGTTGGTTCCACAGGAAGGAGCCTGATAACTAAAAGATCTGCCTCCCATTCTACTTTTAGAAATTCTAGGAACCACTAGTAAACCTGCAGATTGAGAAGTGCTCTGTTAGGAACATAAGGAACAATCAGATCTCTGTTATAAGATGGAGCTTGGCCATTTAAGGCTTTTATATGTATGAGAAGGAGGATTTTAAATTCTATTCTGGATTTAACAGGAAGCCAATGAAGAGAAGCCAGGATAGGAGAGATATGATCTCTCTTTTCAATTTTCATTAGAACTCTGGCTGCAGCATTTTGGATCAGCTGAAGGCTTTTTTAACTACAGTTTGTGGACTTCCTGATAGTAAAGAATTACAATAGTCCAGCCTTGAAGTAACAAATGCATGGACTAGTTTCTCAGCATCACCCCTGGACAGGAGATTTCTAATTTTTGCAATGTTCCTCAGATGAAAGAAGGAAATTCTAGAAACACTCTTTGATATGGGATTTAAATGACAGGTCCTGATCAAAAAATAACACCAAGATTTTTTTTACTTTATTATCTGAAATCAGTTTAATCCCATCCAAATGAATTGACTGGCTAATCATTCCAGGTCTCTCTCTCATCACAGAAACAAAAAGCAATGAAAGAAAAATCTTTCCTGTCATTTCAGCGTTTTCAGCAGGAATAGCAACAAACCCCTGAATGTGTTTTCCCTGTTGATCGATGGTGAGACAGACCTCTGACATCTTCCTCCTCCTCTGTCCTCGGCATGGAGTTGGGGGGTATGGAAGAAAAACTGAATCATTGGACTGAAAGAGCACTGCAGACAGTCAGCCGTCCTCGACCTTCACAGTGCAAATAAAGCCTGTTTGAGTCATGCAGAACACGGCTCTGCTCAGAGCACAACAACGGTGACAAACTCACTACTAATGACTGCATGTAGGAGGCTGGGTTACATCAGAGGGCCTCCGTCTATCTGCCTCCTCATGTTTACCATTCATTACAGGCAGTGAAATAAGAAGGACACGTCCAACGTAAGCAGACTCACTATAGACGTGACCCTGAGCTTAGAGAGGGGACTGTAGTGCACATTGTTTTGACAATGAGTAACTAACAACTCTGGCTTTGTTTCTAAAGCTTTTATTCGTTTGCCGAGAATCAACATCTTCCTGTCGCTGACTTCAGAATGGGACCTATGAGTAAAACACCCCCCATATGACCCTCCTTAATCTCCATGTTGATGGCTGCATGGTGATGGAGGCCCAGTGGTTAGGGCAGAGGGCTTTGAATCCTGAGGTTGTGAGTTCGATCCCCCCTCCCACAGACTGCCACTCTGGCTCTCTGAGCAAGACCCTTAACCCCACACTGCTCACCGGGCGCCGCACAATAGCAGCCCACTGCTCCCCAAGGGGAAGGGTTCAATGCAGAAAAGTAATTTCCTTCTAAGATTATTAGAGTATATAAAATACACAAAAATGGTTTGGATTTGGATTGCCGCATGGTGATGACATGTCCTCATGTCCGCATGTGTCGTCATTCCAACCGCTGGTTGTCTAGGGTGGTGTCCTGAAAACAACATGTGTGGGCTACATTAATAATTGGCGCATCCTTTTGGGGAAAGCCTGGTCTGATTCGGAGAGAGACGGCATCCATCCCACTCTGGATGGTGCAGCTCTTCTTTCTAGAAATCTGTAACCATCTTGGTTCTGTTGTTTTTCTTTAAGTTTTCTGTTTCAAGTTTAGCCAGGGTTTTCATTGTTTTCTAGCTTTTTTGGTGTGTCTGGATTGATTTAAGTTGCTTAGGTTTTTCTGTCTGTCCTCTGCTGCCCCCATGTGTTCTTTTCCCTTGGCTTCCTCGTCAGCTCTAATCACACCTGATCCCTATCAGCTCATTAGCTCTACCTTTGTTCAGTCAGCCATAAATACACTCCCTCTGCAGTCCTTCTTGGCTGGATCCCTCGTCTTACCTTTTATCACCCTGGCTCCTTGATGGTTTTGCACTGATGTCTCCATGGTTCTGGTTTGTGCTTGATTTTTATGTCAGATTTTTGGATACCTGTTTTTGTTGCCTGATCTCTCATTAAACCTTTCAAGAACTCACCTCTGCCTCTCAGCTTCTGCTTTTGGGTCCAAACAACAACCTTAAAACCAAATCCTGACAGAATCTGGCCACATTTATTAGTCCTCCAAAACCCTGACCCCCCAGGGTGCAGACCAAGAAGCAGAGTCCTAGTTTAACACACATCTCTGCAGCTTCTACTGTTACCCACTTTTACTCCATCCAGACAGTGTCTTGCCCACTCCACCAAAATCTAATAAATTAGCTTAAAATTTCAAAGGAGTAAATCATGATAATCTGCAATTAAAATCAAAATAACTCCAATTGGGGAAAAAAAGTTAAAACAATTAAATGTGGCGTCTAATTAACATAAGATCTCTTTCCTCTAAAAGTCTGCTAGTTAGACTTGATTTGTTAAGGCATCACATTGACTTGTGTTGCCTTTACAGAAACCTGGCTGCAGCAAGAGGATTATGTGAGCATAAATGAGGCAACTCCTTCAAGCTATTTAAGCTTTTCACATCCCCAGAAGTTCTGGCGGAGGAGGCGAGGAGTAGCAGCAATCTTCTCCAGTCTGACTATTGATTACCTCCAAAACATGTTAATACCTTACAACTCTTTTTGAAACATTTAACCCTTAATCCCGGATCCAAATTTCAAGGCAAGAAAAACCTCTTCTTTTGTAACTTTGTATCATCCACCAGTCCTTACTCTGAATTTTTAGATGAGTTTTCAGGAGTTCCTTTCTGATTTGGTATTAAATACTGACAGGGTCATCATAGTGGGAGATTTTAACATCCATGCTGACATTGAAGGCTTATAGCTTAAGAGCAGCCTTTAATGCTATCTTAGACACTATTGGCTTTGTTCCAAATGTCAATAGTCCCAAATACAACTCCTCATCTTCATACATTGATCTTGTGCTGACATGCGGCATAGAATGTGAAGAAATAACAGGATTTCCTCACAACCCCGTCCTCCTCTCTGACCACTTTCTAACCAACCTTCTTCAGGATTACTTTAACAGAGTTCTTCCTCCCCCAAAAAGAAGGTTCAATTCTTAGTAGATCTTTATCAGATAGAGCAGTTATATTATTTTTTAAAGAATCTGCTTCACTTTCTCCTCCTCTGTGTCGTGCTGAGCAGTGCTGCAGAGTGCAAAAGCTTAGCCATTTCCCCTTCTCACAGGTTAAGATGATTTTGTTGATGGGGTTGAATAGTTCTCTCCGCACTGCCTTAGACAACGCAGCTCCTTTGAAAATGAAAACCGTTAAAAAATAGAAAGCTTGCTCCTTGGTTTAATGCAGAGCTGAAGTGGAGCTTTGAAGCAAAAATGTACAGTGGAAACTGGAGAGAAAAATATCGCCTCCACAGCCTGCCGGAGTCCTTCCTAGTCTGGAAAAATAGTTTACTGCTGTATAAGAGGACCCCTTTGTGAAGCAAGAGCAGCATACTTCTCCTCAATAATAGAGGAGAATAAGAATAATCCTAGATTTCATTTTAATACAGTTGCCAAACTCACCCAGAGCCATAGCTCTGTTGGACCGTCCATTCCACCAGCAGGGCCGAGCTCAATTCGTGGCAGTGGCAGTTCCGGTGGCTCGCCGGCAAATGGCACAGTGTATTATGCCACTGAATTATTTTGTCATGTAGTTTATTAATTTCTTTTCTCCGGTATTTAATTATTTTTTGGGTATTTTTCAATTTTTTTTTGGCAAATGCCTTATTTATAGCACATCTAACTAGATTGTTTTTTATATATATATATTGTGATGTTATCGCTTAATAACCTGTATTAAAATGTATTCTTCATGGGTGTTTTGGGGATTGTGATGTTATTGCTTAATAAACTGCATTAAAACTTTTATAATGTCGCATTTACTTGGTGGAACTGAGTAGTTTATCTGCCAATAAGTGGCCTCGGCCGCTGCCTGCCATCAGAGAGGCCGTTGGTGGCTGCTGCCGGAAGACTAAGCCTATAGGCAATCTAAGGCTATAGCAGCATAACTATAGAGCTAGAATGAAGCAGAATGTTGAAAAAGGGTCCCTATGTCCTCCAGCAGTCTAAGCCTATAGCAGTAGAACTATAGAGATAGAATGAAGCAGAATGTTGAAAAAGGGTCCCTATGTCCTCCAGCAGTCTGAGCCTAGCAGCAGAACTATAGAGCTAGAATGAAGCAGAATGTTGAAAAAGGGTCCCTATGTCCTCCATCAGTCTAAGCCTATAGCAGCAGAACTATAGAGCTAGAATGAAGCAGAATGTTGAAAAAGGGTCCCTATGTCCTCCAGCAGTCTAAGCTAAGCCTATAGCAGCAGAACTATAGAGATAGCTCAGGATAACTGAGTGTTGTGGATAAGGTCTATGAAAGGTTTAGCCAATCCTGACGTGAATCCTAGATAACACACCACCCAGCAGCCAATCAGCTGTTCAGGAACTTAGCTGATCCTGTGTCTGCATAAAGCCAGTTAGGGTCTTTCTGTGTGTCTTTCTATTGGTTATTTCATCCACTGCAGCTGAACTCCAGTTTTATCTGAGAAACAAACTCTGCTGGAATGCAGATAGTTGTAAGCAAGAAGGCAAAAACATTCTGAGGCTAAGCCAGCCCGCTAAAACCCATGGAAGGTTGGTGCTCCATCCCTCTGCCGTACGCCACCAGGAACACGCCCCTTAGGTTTCCACCAGGAGGATTTCATATCTTTGCTTTGGGTGTCTGCTCCAGCCCCCCCGCCTTCTGCTCCTTCTGTACTTTGTTTACCCGAGCAGGTATGCTGCATTTTGATAACAGCCTCTGTCTGCTGGAATGACTTCAATGCCCAGGAAAGGACTTTCAATTAGGGAGCAGGATGCGTTCAGATAGGATCAATTCAACCCCAAATGTTTGGCACCTCATCCACACGTCTGGAATCAACAATTCAACACAACTCTTTACACTGGCAGCAGCATTTCCATGCAGATCCTCCTTCCTCTTCTTTAACTGGACGTGTCGGCGTGAACAGAATGTTGCTCATCGGCTGGTGTTAGCATTGATATGAGACGCTCAGAAGAAAAGCCCAGTTAGACAAACAGACCAATGATCACTCCTTAGAAGTCGCTTAACATTTATATCTTAATGAATCTTTCAAACCTTCTGCAGCGATTCCTCTTCACCGCCTTAAACTTCACCTTGCAGAAGAATCTTCCAGTCTTTCCTGGTTCCTCCAGCAGATCTGCACATCTACAGACATTAGGCTTAAAGACGTTTTCCATTCTAATGAGAGACGCTGATCATTTCATTTCAGATTAACGTCCCACTGAGATCCGGGTCTCTGCAGGAGACACCGGAGGATTCATGCTAACCAAATACACGACTGACAAACCAAGAGCTTTGGCCCTGAATTATAGATTCAGATTAACTTGAATTAATTTTACAGAAATTAAATCTGACTGAATTATTAGAGCATCAACAATGAACGCTGATTCCCGTTTATCTGGTGTTGGTGGTGGAGCAGCATCGATGGAGCTGCACTGATGGAGGCTCCAGATCCAGGATTCAATGACCAAACATGGGATGTGACTCCAATGGTTTTTGTTAGAATTGTTGGGATAATTATCATTGAAGATGTTTGAGTTTATCATACCTTAGTATTGGCTGCCTGTTGCACGTCAGAACTGATATTTCAATCTAATTAAGACAGTTCTTCTGTCTGGATATACAGTTATTCATTTTGTACGTGTCCTTCAGCTAAGAACAAAGTGTAATATTTTGATGTGAATGGCTGGAGTCATGGAAGTCTAATCATCTGCTAACTTGTATGATGTCAAAGATGATGTGACAGACTGGAGATGTATAAAATGCCTTTTTAACTGTTAATCGGGGCCACTTCCTGAGAGGTGAGCAGCAGCTGCCTTCTGCCAACTCTAAGCAACTTCTCTGGATCTGAGTAAGATTATAATTTCCTATAATACTTATAAGGTATGAAGTCTTATTTATAGACTTTGTCCCGAGTGATCTCACTTTCAGGGAAAAGAACCGGAGAGATAGAACATCAGAGGTGCAAACACAGAGGCTATCTTTAACTATTCAATTGACCAAACATGGGATGTAAGTCCAATGGTTTTTGTTAGAATGAAGGATATGTGTTGGTGCTGAGGCTAATGATGACTCATCACTGACAGCCAACCACTTGTTCTCATCAGCATTTATTAGAGTAGATTCATTTCTCTATCTAGTAGATCTAGAACCGTTCTGGATTCCTCGCTCTCTAACTAGTCCGGGTTTCGGTGATGGCAGGATTTCCAGCTGGTTCTCTGGGCTGCAAGGAGATGAGGAACTGGAGTTTTTGGTTGGCTGCTGAAGATGAAAACCAAGGGAACATCTAGAGAGATCTGGGGTGATGGCAGGACACCGAATGGGATGGTTTACGATGGACCTGGTGGTGGAGAAGTTGCACAGCTGAGATCAGGACCTTGAGGGCCGCCGGGCTTTGGACACAAGCAAAGATCCCCTCCCAGGACTCTTGCTCCCTCTTGTGGAAAGCTGGAAGTAATCACCAACGCACTAAAAGGCAGCGGCTCTGAGGCAGACTGACAGAAGTGAGGCTGCTGGCTGTAAACAGGCGCCACTGATCCCTCTGACCGCCACTGGTGGGTAAGAAGAGGTGTCTCACCCAAAGACACACCCTACTTTCTGAGCCACAGTCACAGCGCTGACTCCAGAGTTTACCTTCTCCCTGAAATCATCTCAGTAAAAGTTCCTGTGAAAATGAATCACAAAGAAACAAAGACGGATCGGCTTTTAGTCCAAGAACGGGCTGAGCCCTCAGCTAAAGCAGCCAGATGGTGGCAGCACCATCATCCATGAAGGTGGATTCCACTCCTTACCGCCTGTTTTTGCTCAGCTCTCCTCCTCCCTGCACTCCAAACCTCCCATGTTATGTTATTCCGTCTGAATTAACCTGGTTTTTCATCCTCCCGTCTCACTCTTGCATCCCTCTTCTCTTACTTGCCTTCATCTCTTTCCTGTTGCATACCTTCGTGCTTCCTTTCATCTCCTGACCTGGTTTCTCCGTTCCCATCCTCCTACAGAGTTTCCTTTATCTGAACTCTCCCAAAAAATAATATATTTAAGACTTGGACCTGGAAAAACGACATGTTTAGATAAAGAATCCGCCGTAGATGCTCAGATAAGGACGTCACGGCTGCAGATCGTTGAAAGAAACTACAGAAACTTTGAAAATCAGAACCTCAAGGTCAAAAAGTGATCCCTTTGAACTGATGAAGGACAACATTGATGCTCAAAGCATAAAACTATTGCTTTCTCCACATGGAAGCCTGTCAAACTTTATTTTAATAATGTTGAATTATCATAAATACCCATTTGTTTAAAACCCAATAACTCATGATACAGGGGGAGTGTTGGCCTGGTGGTTAGAGCAGCAGTAGAACTATAGTTTCTAGACTTAGGTCTTTGTTCCAGGAGGCGAGCTTGATGTTTCAAAGGTTAAACCTGTTGGTAGGAGAAGATCTTTAAAATAAAGTGCAATAAAATCCAGCTGTTTTTATCTGAGACATCTGGACCTGGTCCTCCCAGCTAGCGCACTGCAAACAATTAAAAAGAAATGTCTTTTTTTTCTTTAGTGCATTTTTTCTTGAATTAAGGATGTGAGGGAGAAACTTTGCTAATGGAACAAGACAATTTACATTAAAAAATAAAAATGCGTATTAACTAATTATCCTATTCTAAGAGTAAAAATATTCATTCTTTTGGCAGATTATCTTATTTACCTGCCTGTTTTAAGGGAAAATATACTTAATTTGAAACATTTTTACTCATTTTTAGATTGTTTTTGCAGTGCATGGCTAATGTAGCCTTCTTTGCACTTTCCGTTGCTCATTAGTATCTTGGATCATTCTTCGGTTTCTCACTATATTTGGTTTTCTTTTTGGTCTCTAACAGAATAATGTTTACTATTCTCAGCTGGTCTGTCGGGTTAATATTTATTCAGAAAGCAACTGCAGCTCTGATTTTCTGCCGTGTCCATTTTCACTCTATTCTCCATTTAAAAAAAACACCTTCTAAAGGGAATATAATGTTTTAAGAAATGAATTATTTCATGATTTATTTCCATAAATGATTGATTGGTGATTCTCTGGTGGAGCTGGAACCTGCTGGAAGCCACTCTGCAGAAAGACGATAAACACAAAGAGAAAAACACTCTGGGCTATAACAGGAAATAAAACTTTAATCACAGCAAGAGAATAGATTAAATCAAACACAGCCTGTGCATCATGTGACACATTCCTTTCCCTCCACTTTCTGCTGCTCTCCCCCCCCTTAAAAAGTTGGCTGTAAAACGACAGAAGGACTAAGAGGCTGGAGGTAGATGCTGAACAGAGCTACAAACACAGAAAAGAACAGCTAACGGTCGGTTAGAGCCAGCTGAAACATTCAGGGATGGATGGATGGATGGATGGATGGATGGATGATGGATGGATGGATGGATGGATAGAATGAAGCAGAATGATGAAAAAGGGGTCCCTATGTCCTCCAGCAGTCTAAGCCTATAGCAGCAGAACTATAGAGATAGATCAGGATAACCTGAGCCACTCTAACTAGAAGCTTTATCAAAAAGGAAAGTTTTAAGCCTAGCCTTAAAAGTAGACAGGGTGTCTGCCTCACGGACTAAAACTGGTAGTTGGTTCCACAGGAGAGGAGCCTGATAACTAAAAGATCTGCCTCCCATTCTACTTTTAGAAATTCTAGGAACCACTAGTAAACCTGCAGATTGAGAGCTAAGTGCTCTATGAACACTTATATGGTTCTGTTTTGGTTTTAACAAGGAATGATGATTCAGTTTAGAATAATATTTAACCCTTAGACATATGGCCTTAATGACCTTAATTCCTGTTATTGTTGGAAGCAAATAGCTGATCTTTGATTGGTCCACCTGAAGAGACCCAGTAAGGCTGAACTGTAGCTTTTGTTTGCTAATAATAAGTTGGTAAATAATCTCTTTCTCTGCAGGATGATTGGCCCTAAACGGTTTAAATCATAAAGTGGAACTGGTTTCTCTCCAGTCCCAACCAGTAAACCCTCAGACCTCCTGCTTAGAGGTGGACGTTACGCGCTGAACTACTTCTGCTGATTCTCCTTTTAAGTGCTATAGAAAATGGGAAGATTAGCTTTCCAGTGACTGTTTTGACTGCCGATGTGACTTTCCTGTATAAACATCCATAAAATGTAGTTAAAGTTGTTTAGTTTGGAAGAGCAAGGCCTTACAACTGAAGCCATGTCAGTCTCAGGGTGCTTGACTTGGTCAATGTGACATTTATGCTCCAGCTGGTATTTTTATAAACGCTCAGCCCACCAGCATCACTGCTAATAATATTATCCAAATGAAATGCTAATGCTACCCAGAGGCATCCAGCTGTTTCACACTCATTATCCAAAGGTGATGGGGTCTGTGCTAATGACACCATAGCCTTCAAATCATCCTCGGTTTATTATTTTAGGATTACCAGAATCATTTACCTTTGAAGATTTTAGGAACTGGATGTATTGTAAGGTATGCATTCCTGGGAAAATAAGCACCAACCAGGAAAGAAGGTATCAGGAAGAGAAGTGGGGATCTCCAAGAGTCTGGTTCACTCTTGGGTCCAGTTGAGTACGTAGAGCTCAGCCATGCTAAAGTTCAGGAGAAGAAGACTGGTTCTGCCTCCCAGATCAATAGGTTCTGTCTTTCCGCCTGTTGATGGAAGCTGCCATTTATGATTTGGATCAGAAGCCCAGTTGGTCGGAGAATTTTCCCCAGTTAAAGGTCAGCGACAGACTGCAGGCAGTATCAGCCCAAATTCAGAAGGCTGACTTAGAGCTGGTGTTGCCACACGAGGCTGATAGAAGAATTTTACAGTTTGCAGCTCCTGAGAAATATATTTATTTTTTTTTTGGCCCAATATGGCTCTTTGAGCAGGTTGGGTTACCGACCCCTGGCCTAGGGTGTCCTGGTGCCAAGAGCACATATGGACACCCTTATGCTTGAACATGGTGTTCATTATGGACAATCCATGATGAGCACAGAAGTCCAACAACAGAACACCACTCCAGTTTAGGTAAGGTGGGCCGTTCCTTCCAACATCATCTCCTCAGGTCTCACTGTCATTGCCAACGTGAGCGTTGAAGTCCCCCAGAAGAACAAAGGAGTCCCTAGGAGGGGCAATCTCCAGTACTCCCTCTAAAGACTCCAAAAAGGGTGGATAATCTTAACTACTGTTTGGCGCATAATCACAAACAACAGTCAGAACCCGTCCCCCCACATATATATGCAGAGGGAGGCAACCCTCTGGTTCACTGGGGTGAACCCCAACGTAAAGGCACCAAGATGAGGGGCAACAATAATGCCCACTCCTGCTCGGAGCCTCTTACCAGGGGCAACTCCAGAGTGGAAGAATGTCCATCCCCTCTCAAGGAGACTGGTTCCAGAGCCATGCGTCGAGGTAAGTCCGCACTAACTCAGGCTCCTTTCCCACCAGAGGGGTGACATTCCATGTCCCAAGAGCCAGCTTCTTCAGCCGAGGGTCAGAACGCCAGGGTCCCTGCCCATCACACATTGCACCCGACCCCTTTGGCCCCTCCTACAGCCCATTCCTCTCCAGGCTGTGCCCGGCCGGGCTCCATGGTTAAAAGCCCAACCACCAGGTGCTCGCCAGCATGCCCCTCCTCCAGGCCTGGCTCCAGAGTGGGGCCCTGGTGACCCACATCCAGATGAGGGAACACTAGGTCCATTTATTTTATTCATCATTAGAGGTCTTTAGGCTGCTCTTGGTCTGGTCCCTCACCCAGGAGCTGTGTCCTTGGGTGAACCTACTACAACCTACATCCCAAACTCCAAAGGTCATTGGGACACTCAAATCCCTCCACCACAATAAGGTGGCAGCCTAGGGAGGGGGGGTACATAACAAAAGAATGAGATAATAAGTCTCATTGTTTTATCATTAAGGAAATATTGCTGAAGATTTTAGGACCAAACTAATGCTGATAGTTCTTCTCACCTCAGTCATGCCTTGATGTTCATTCAGTTTATCCCCTCTGCTCCTGCAAGGTGTGTGTGTGGGATAGAGAGAGAGAGAGAGAGAGAGAGACAGAGAGAGAGAGAGAGAGAGAGAGAGAGACAGACAGAGAGAGAGAGAGAGAGAGAGAGAGAGAGAGACAGACAGACAGAGAGAGAGAGATAGAGAGAGAGAGAGAGACAGACAGAGAGATAGAGAGAGAGAGAGAGAATGTTCAGCCTCTATCTCTTGGAAGTGTTTGCCTCAGCAGCAAAACTCTGACAGGCATTGATCACTAATTTAGTTGCTGTAATAGACTGTCAAATATCATGTAGCCTTATTGCATCAACAGTGAGTCTGCAATCGATCAAAACTCCAACCTAGATGAGAGCCGCTGGCTCCCAGCAGTGAGCAGAGAGGCCACATCCTGCCGCTCATGCATCATCACCAAAGGAGTCCTGGCGTCACGCCTCACCAACCGCTTTATAGACTTTATGTATCAGTTCTGCAGCCCCAGGCGACAGCCATCGTCTGCACTTAAACGCGGAGGAGGAGAAGTGTCCTGGCACTCTCAGGAACCCACTCCCACAGCCCCTGCCGCCCTGCATGTGATTCCTGCCACGGCTCGTCTCCATCATCCACGGCAAAGCATGAAATGCCTCACCGCCTGCTGGAGAGGGAGAACCCACTGCTGGCTGAGTGTGGCCCCAGCTTCAGGTTTAAGGCGATAAATACCATGCCAAAGTTCTACAAGGTTTGGGTTCAGATGATCCACATGGCTCCGCTTTGAAGAACTAACTTAACAATCTTTGCATCAGTGGGACCTGACTGACGACAGAAAGTAGGTCAGCCACCCCATCACATGGTTCCCTGAACAGAAACAAGGTCTCTTTCCTCTGTCGGTCCGGGTTACAGGACTCCAGAGGACTCCCGGTCAGAACCACCAACCACACATGGAGCAAACCTGGATCCAGGCGGGTCAGAACTAGCAGAACCAGTCTATCTAAAGCTCTGCTAGGCCACAGTGGAGGCCAGTGTTCCCAGGAACAGAAACCAGGACCAACCTGTCTCATGAGGATGTGGGTCCAGCTGGTCTGGCTGGGTTCTCCTCATGATTAGAAACCAAGAAGGCCTCAGGTCACGTCCGCCTGGTTCCAGCCATTTTGCCAGGATCTGTGGTCCTGAGAAGAAGGTCCTCAGGGGAGGTCTGTCTGGTTCCAG
>JAGKQL010003781.1:0-18645 GCA_018398635.1 Cyprinodon brontotheroides | reverse complement strand
AAAATGAGCTCCTTGATATGTGCTTTAGAATGGCTTTGTCTCCATTCAAACCCAGGTTTAAAGCCTAAAGCCCACTGCTCTCATTAAGCGCTATAAAAGAAAGAAAAGAAAATAAAAACCGGTCAGTTCAGGTGTTTTATAAAATATGTGTATCAGAAATTGACTATATACCAAACTAAATGATTGTTGTTCTTCTCTACTTAAAAAAACACTTTAGATTTTTAAAATAAAATTTTTTATATTATTTTTATTGAAAAAATTAAATGTATAAAAATAATATACACCTAATTTTTATTTTTAGTATTACAAAAATCCATAATTTTTAAAAGCCTAACAGATTAATTATAATTAAAATATCTCTAGACCTTTACTGGTTTGATGATTTTTTCTTTATTTGGCCCGTGCTGATTTTTAAATGGTTACCTCCTGCCTATACCCAAACCACTAGACCACCCTCTCCCCACCCTCAGATTTGGTTTTCTGCATTTGACCTTGTAACACCTCAGTAAACAAAGTAGTTGATCAAATTCAAATGACGACGGTTAAATTCCTGAAATTCACAAGATTCCTAAGAAATCCTAGATTTTTCCAATTCTCATACGGGGGTGTGGTTAACACGAGAAGCCATTTAGATAAGACAGAGAACAAGTTCATTAGCACACTTAGCTAACTAACACACACCATCCACAATTAGCCTTGAGGAGAGCAAGTGGGAGAGAATGAGAGGAACTGAGTCAGATCCATATCAGCGCTAGTCTCTGAAAATGAACACAATAGCATGACACACTATCTCAGGAATCAGCGGCTGATTGGGAAACATCCGTGACGAGAAATGAACACAAGACAGAAGATCAGTGTGGAGATTTGCTTAAGGACATACTTGTAGGAACAAGGGGAGAGAAAAGGGGGAGAGAGGGAACTGGCTGGGTGTTCCACATCACAGACCCGGCTCTCTGAACAACAGAGAGGAGCCAGCTATCAGATTAATAGTGACTCATTCAGCTCGCTCCTCCACCGTTCCACACAGAGACAATCAGAGAACACGAGGCAATCGTGGTCAGCTCTTGACATGAGTTACTAAAGTAGAGATGAAATGCGGCGAACAGAAAAAAAGCGTTCAATTACAGGATGAAGATTGTAAAGGGCTTTTGTTGTTAACCAGCAAAAAGGAAACGGCATGGAGGTGCTTCAATAGAGTCACCAAAGCAGGTGGGCTTGTTCCGAGTCGGCCCACCTCATTAAAAGGCTTCGCTTGCTTTTTATGTGGCGGACATTAACACAGCCCATTCAGATGCACACGCGCTGTGATTAAAAATTATCTGTTGGTGATCCTAATCACAGCTGCTTAAACTTAAGCCAAAGAATCACAAAGAACTTCTGAATGCTGAACTATCGGAACATTTACAAAGAGATTAAAGGGGAGACAGTCTCCAACTAAATAAATTTGCTTTTAATCACTTTGAACAGGAAGTCATGTCATTTCAAATGTCCCTATCTGATTGTCTGATTCTCCCCTTTATTCAAATTATAACATGCCCATCTGACTTTTCCAGCACAATGGGAAAAATTAAAAAGGGAAATGACCTTTCATGGCAGCAATGATGAGAGAGTGAATGGCATTATTATGCGCTGAGATTAATTTCTGCCCACTTCACGCTGCCCATTGAAAAAACACAGTAGGGGCATGCATGCCTCGCTGTACGCCGCTCATTAATTGGTTGGTGTATAATACAGATGTCAAGCAAACAAGTGGGAGATTTCAAACTGATAACCTGGCTGCAAAAGTATTCAAACCCTCGAACTTTTCCACATTTGTCACTTTATAGCAAACTTCAACGCATTTAATTATTAGCTTATATGATAGACCAACATACAATAGAGTTGGTTTAAAAAGCAAAACATTACATGTGCATGAATTTCAAAGTGCTTTTTGCATTATCTTATCTTTTCTCTGTTACCACAGAACAAATAAATTTCACTCATGATTAATTTAATTTCAGGATCGTACTTTATTGGAGAGTCTTTTGAAAAGAAAAAACAAAATACAGACCATAGAGCGCAGTAGAAAGGCTGTGGAGAAGTTTAAGAGAAAGCCTGTTTAATAAAATTCCAAGGCTTTTTAACATTTTTGCTGCAAGAAATTAAAAATAATTAATCAAGCTTTATTGAAATTTGTGTTTTTCCCAAGATTTGACAAAAAAAGAGATAATTTGGTAATAGGATAATATGATTTAGGTTTAAGAAAGGAAAATAATTGCTTCACTATCAGATTTAAAATGCACAATATCTAGTCATCTTGTTTTTAAAGCTCAAAATGCTCAAAAGTATGATTTAAAAACGTAAACGACTGTTTTTTGTTGTTGTTGTTTTTTTAGATCAGTGTTTGCAGCGTGACAAAGATAAAAAAAAAATAAAAATGAAGGCAAAATTCAAAACCTCCTAAGTTAGCAAGAGGCCGGTGGTTAGTTTGGAGTACCTAGATGCACCAATCCTAATCCGATCCCTGGATTAGATTAGATCCAAACCAGTGCAATTTACATGGAACTGTTGTTTCTTTCTCTTTTTAAGCTGCTTATTAAGTAATAAATAATATAAAGTACATGTACAGTATATCTAGGCCAAAGCCTTTACTCATATATATGGTTGATTCATTCATCAGATCGAAATCGGCGGATGATTAGATCAGAAAAAAGCTGGATGGGTGCATTTATATAAAGCTGTAGAGATTAAGTGGTCAGGTGCAATGGAATCTGCTAAAAGGTAGCAAACATTTGCCAAGTTTTGTTAGCAGTTTGCAACAATCTATGTAGCATACAGCTTAATCAGGACAGCCAGGAGTTCTTGCTGTGTGTGAATGTGGGAGTTCATAGTTTAAATTAAACATGCCTTTCCCTAAGCAGAAGCATGGAAGTTCAGCTGAGTTGGTGGGAACATGGATGGAGCTAAATATTTAGCCAATTTTGGAAAAGGAAAAGGAAATTTCAGTGGTAAATAAATAAAGTTGTAAAATCAAAGCAGGGGTTCCCAGAAGGTGCTGGTAGGAATATCATCCCTCAGTCTTTTCCACTGCAATAACCAGGAACATAAAGTAGAAACTAGAGTTGAATGGTTTATACCAATATAAGATGATGTGCTACAATAGTCCAGACCTAAATACAACTAAGAATCATAGACAAGGCTAGAAATTTGCTCCCCACAGACGTTCTCAATTTAATCTGGACAAGGCTGAACCATTTTGCATAGAAACTGGTGGGGACCAATGCAAAAGACTTGCAATCGCAGCAGTAATCAGTGGAAATAGGCCGATAAATTTGATATTTTTGGCAGATATTAGAGCTTTTCTCCTGTATTATTGGCATTAGGCAATAGGTGCATGTGTTCGCCGATTCATTAATGCCACCAGCAGCCATATCTTGACACTGTTAATATATCGTTCTTTGTTATCATTGTAGTTTTCACCATATTAATCGAAGAACTGACACTAAAAAATAGGCAGCATACCGTAATTTTCTGACTATAAGCCGCAACTTTTTCCCCATTTTTCGACCTTGTGGCTAATATAACAATGCGGCTTATCTATGGACTTTTACAGCTAACGGCCACTAGGGTCCACCATGTTGATGTCACATTTGCTTCAGGAATGCGGAGGTCCTCCGGAAGTAGACTTCTACCGCGAGTTGTACGAGACAGAACGACAGCAAGAAAGACGGACATTGCGAGCACAAAACAGTTTGTGTGTAAACATAAAAAACCTGCGGCTTATAGTACAGTGCGGCTTGTATATGTACAAATCATGCAATTTAGCTTCTGCGGCTTATATTCAGGTGTGGCTTATAGTCCGAAAATCACCAATCAGCATCTACAGCAACACTGTATCTCTCATTGTCTATTAAGCAGATCAACTGTTGTGTTGCATGTATTGTGCACTCCACGTGTTAAAAATAAACATTATTTGCCTCCAAATTCATAGTTAGACTATGCGTTACCTTGTGTTGGTCTGTTACATTAATTTTCACTAAATTAATTACATAAAAAAACACAGTGAATACAGCCAGGAGTCTTTTTTTTTTAAAACAGGACAGGGCAAAGGACTTTAAACATGTGGATTCAGTCATTCTGTCGTTTACTGAATTATAAAATGTGCCTCTCCAGTCATACATCCAGTCATGCCACATCCATCCCTCTCTTTCACAGCAGTATTTTTAAGCTCAGCGTTTTCTCGCCCAAAAGCACTTTCTTCTCCCCCGCTTGTGATGCCTTCTTTTTGTCACGGCCCCCATAGTTCTGAGCTGACCCCCTCAGCCCTGTCTCCTGACTGATCACAGTGATGGTTTATTACTGTCGTCCCAGCGCTCTTATCTTTAGCCAGCAATGCTCATTTCCTTCCCCAGATTTAAATGCAAATGTGAAATTTAATGATAAATGCATTATCTGATAGGTGTGATAACACTGATTCACTGTCAGTATAAAATACACACCCCAGGGGGCTTTGAGCTAGCGAGCGCAACTTGCCCAAATCCACTTTTTTCTATGGTTCCAGCTCTCCTTTTTTCATCTCTCTCTCTCTTTTTTACAAACTCGTGTACCTGGAATAAATTCTGGAGGTCATTTTATGCAGTAAAAGGGAGTCATATTTTGTCTGTTCAGCAGTGGGTGTGCAGGCTTTGGTTGAACACTGATTGCCATGCAACCATCTAGTTCCCTTTAAAATCCATCAAATAGATTAAGTTATTGTGGCAAACATTTGAGAAAAAAAAAGGACATCTTTGCTGGGAATGTGTGAATCTTTTAAGTAAAGTATTCATTAAATATAACATGGCTTATTTGGTTTACAATTAAGGGAATACTAGTTTTGAGTATTGATGAGAGAGTGAA
This sequence comes from Cyprinodon brontotheroides, assembly GCA_018398635.1. Classification (NCBI taxonomy): domain Eukaryota; kingdom Metazoa; phylum Chordata; class Actinopteri; order Cyprinodontiformes; family Cyprinodontidae; genus Cyprinodon; species Cyprinodon brontotheroides. Next base: position 13,770 of record JAGKQL010003781.1, on the reverse strand, counting down.
TGGCATTTAGTCAGTTTTCAGTTATTCTTAAAGAATTTTAAGAGATTGTTCGATATTAAAACATTTATATGTGTCTAATCAAAGTTAAGTAAGGACCATCCACACTAAAAAAATAATGCAACTACTTTTGGCATTTACTTAATCATATTTAGTTACTTTTTTTATATACTACCCTGCTAACATGAAGCAATTATGTTAAAGTAACTAAAAATGCCAAAAACGGTTGCATTACTTTCTTCACTGCAGAAACTGTCAGTATAGGTGTTTTTAGTGCAATAACTATTTGTTAATTTTAAGATCTCTCTATATGGATGTAATATTTTAAGCTTGATACACTAATGCACAGTGTTTGAGTCTCTAATCAAATAGGAAATAAGCTATGCTTGAGTTATCCTGTCTGCTAGAAAGGTTATATCTTCATGCTAGCTGTCAACACTTTGTTACAAAAGTACTCTGGATAAACATAAATATCATCTCTGTGGCAGCACTTTTTATACTAAGTGAAAAAATAAACCTTGCTGAAACATGAACAGCTTTTAACACTAAGAATCTTGTTGGGTGTTAGCCTCTACACTGACAAAAAATACTGTAACGGCTTTTGGCATTTACTTAATCATATTTAGTTACTTTAATACAATTGTTTTATGTCCTACCCTGCTAACACATGAAACAATTGTGTTAAAGTAACTAAATATGATTAAGTAAATACCAAAAACGGGTGTGTTTTATGTTTTTTCAGTGTAATATTGCTAAAGTTTGCATCTTCTTCACATCTTCCTAGTGATGCTAAGCTAACAGGCTACATACAACCATCATAAATAAACAGTTTGAAATTGTGTCACATTTTCTATATTCATTATAAGTTAATTATTTTTTTTATTAATCACAGCGTTCTTCGCTCTTAATCTGTTCCAAACCGTCAAAACCTCACAAAAACAACCACTTCCAGCAACCACCATTATCAAACAAGCAGCTTGAATGCAATCTTTAAGTTAACATTATAGACTAAAATTACTTATACAGGCACATTTGAACATGAACATGACATCAGTTATTGCCGCTTTCAACAAACTAACAGAGGGTTAGCGGTTGTAACAGAAAAGCTAAAAATGTTAGCAATATTATTAGCTTCGGAGGCTAGCAAGCATTATCAATTCAAGTTTATTTTTGCTATACAGTATGTTATTATCTTTTAGACATAATGTAGGACGTTTTCAAGCATTACATTTCTCCAAGATGATCATAAAGGATATCTCGATTTCTAATCTTTATTCTAATTCTAAAATCCACCCCTTAGCAAAAAGTAGTTTATTCAGAGTATACTAAAAGTGCACTAATTTCATACTTAAAATCAGGCAGTGCACTTAGTATAGAGTTTACTTATTCTAAACTATATTTCATATACTTAACAATAGTACTAGGTCAGAGTGTACTTGACTATACTGTGTTCTTTATTGTTTACTAAAGTATGCTTTAAGTATACTGTTAGTAAACTTAAAAATGTCCCAATTTAGTTGTTTTAAAGTAATACTCCAAGTACACTAAAAAGTACATTGTTTTGTATACTTTCTAAACTTATACTTATACTTAAGTATTCTTAATAGAATTTACTTCAAGTATACTACTTTTTGCTAATGGACAACATAGATAAAAGCTGACCAATCTGATATAGACTGAAAATGATGATTTTTGAAACATTTAAACTATCTCTGAAAAAGAAGCAGATCCTTATTTTTATTTTAACTATTCCTAAATTTAGGGTTATCTAATGCTAGAAAAAACAATGGCTGCTAATAATCATATCAGTAGTGACATCCTCATCTTCCTCAGTGCTTCTATCTCTCTCTAGCAAGTTTCCTTCCAAATGTCAGGCAAATTTCTACAAATTTTAAAATGTAATGCAAACTGGAGATGCTTCCATTCATTGGAGCTAACTAACGAAGCCATGAAGAGCGTAATTTTGTCTTATGTTTAAATCACGCTTGGCTCAAGTAGAGCTAGTGATTATTAGCAATGGTTTATGCTATCAAGAGATAATTTTTTTTTTTTTATTCAGGACACCTGTTTCCTCCTCCACTTTTCTGAATTGATACTCTTTTCAAAAAGCCAATAAAAAAACTCAAACGACCATAAAAAACTTTTTTTTTGTGTGCAAATTTTGGTGGTTGATTTCAGTTTTGCTTTTACCATTAAGCTTTTTTTATGCGAAATTACAAAAAAAGGTTGATGGAAAGACGTATTCTGTGACTTATAGTATGTTGGGAAAAACTCCATGTACCAGACTGAATGACACAATGGCATGCTAAGTGTAATGCTGTGAATACTTTAACTTTGTTAACTGTGTTATTGCAAATAGTACTTTTTGAATTTGATAGTGCAGACACTGATACCCAGATGATGAGATATTCTTGATATACTTTGCTGGTCTGATTGAAATCCAGTAACATCTTGTCCCCGTGAACATAATATCTTTAATCATCTCATCTCATGTGAACATATTCCTCTAGTTTTCAGTCGCGTGGCCAGTCCTCAAGCTATCTACAGTAGCAGACATTCAAAACGGCCCTTCCCAGTCAAACGCCAGCCCACTTTCAGCCACTGGAGTGACCACCTCTGGTATATTTTTTTACTCTGACTCCACCCTTTCACTGAATTACAGGGTCTGACCAGGAGATGATAACTCTATCTTTAGATCTTTATGTCCACAAATCATGACAGAAAGAATATTTTAGTACAAAGATTGATGTTTAAAAGGGAACCTAAGAGCACCGGCCAAGGACCCATCATGGAAAGTGGGGAAATTTTAAAAGGCTACTACTGTGAGTCCCATCACTGTTAGGCAGTAATTAATTAATCAAAAATATCTTCACAGTTGCTTGAATAAATTGATAGAGATCCTCCTCTTACTTGGTCCATCCCATTCTTCAGGCCCCACAGCAGCGTTCCTGCTCTTCTCACTCTGGCCCTCCATCTCCACATCTCCTCCCTCTCGGTTGCCGTCCTCCTCACCTGTTAGAGAAGAAAAAACAAACCAAACAAACCTTAAGTTACACTAAGGACCCACGGCAGAGCAAACTTCTCCACATATTTAATTTGAAGAGACCTAATTTAATGAAGTGCTGCATTATGGACTGCTCCGGCTGTACATTCTTATGGACTTTGGAGAGCGTCCCAGCAGGGATCATTTGCTTTTACAACTCTTTCCTGTAACATTTGAGCCATTGTGTAAATGCGGGCATGTATAGCTTTGTGCATTTGCAGTGAGCTCACCGGGGCCAGCTGTGCACTCCTGTATGAAAGAAGTTCCCATGAGGACTTGCAGGGACAGGAGGAAGCCCCATGGAACAGGAAGGAAAGCAATGTGTGGAAGAGAGGTGGCTATTTATTACTCTTTGATCTATTGTGGAGCGAGCTACAATGTGTGTTATAGGATGTAGGGGCTGATTTACAGTCTCAGGGCTCACACACACCCTGCTAAGGGATATTTGGGTATCTCTCTCCAGGATGTAAGTGCTTAAAGGCCAAGTTAAACAGATTCTGCAGCGAGAGGGCTTGTTGAGTGCTCTCTGATACACTTACAGTAAAATAAAATCTAGTTTTGCATGTCTACAGTAAGCACAGTTTGTGCTCAAAGTTTATGGGAACATAAATCAGCGCTAAGGAGGTGCCTCTAGTGTGGTGCTCTAGATAAATCCAATGTGGACAACACAGTGGCTGCACAGTGTGTCTCCAAACTGAGTGGAGTTAAGGCGAACCTGCTCGGGGCATGAAACGGGTGGTGGGCTGGGGGTCGATGGCTTCTAGTGGAACATTTTCCCCCACTTTTGTCACCACATCTTTTTTTTTCATTCCTTTGATGTTTTAAACCCAATAGTGAACGGTCAAGGACAGGCCAGGATTAAAACGATGGATTATTTGACTTTACTTTACAATCTCCAGAGGGAAAAGGATATGGATAGAGCCAGTCGTATTTATTGGCACTCCTGATAAACTCATGTTGAAAGCCTTGAAATAAAAGTGTGGTTTTTTTTACAGCAGTGTAACATCGCAAAACTTTTAATATCCTTACTGGTATGCTGGAAGGGAAAACAATCTAACTCAAAATAGTTTTTTTTAACAAAGCCCCTTTAGGACAATACTTTTTCCAGTTCTATACTTTCAACAAATGTTTGTCCTGAGAGACCTGGGTGAGATATTTGTCTCCCTCTGAACTGAGATGGCCATGGAAGATGAAAAACTTTACATCTGATCAATAATATCTGTCCATTTTGTTCCATTTTTTTTTACAAACATGTTTTGTAAACGAAATATTAAAAAAAGCAATCCATACTTTGAAGGAAAAGTTAATGAGAGTCATTCTGCTGTTTTCTCTGATTTTTTCTTCCAAATCTATTTATTTTCCATATTTAATATTTCCAAAATGTAGTTTTTTAAATTCTGTGTTTTCAACATATACATATATATATATATATATATATATATATATATATATATATATATATATATATATATATATATATATATATATATATACATTTATTATAATTTTGCACTTTTAGTTTTATGAATTGCATTCTTTTCAAATTATGCAGCAATGGAGTGGAGCAAAGATGCAATTTAATGGTCTGCATGAATCTTAGCAACACTGTTTTTAATGGTCAATGTGTGCACCAAGAGTAAGCGCTTATATTTGGCTTGAAGTGAAGAAAATGTGATCTGTAAAACCCAATTTTAGAAGAATTGAATTTGTCAAACTAAATCTGAAAAACAAAAATAAAAAAAATATTTGAAATATTAAAATGTGTAAAAAAAAAAAATTAGATTAACATTTGAAAAACCAGAATATGAAAAATTAGTTTGAAACAAAAAAATATGAGTAAACCACAGTTACTTTTCAAATCTTTTTTGATGAAAACATCTTTCAGTAGATTTATGGATTTTTTTTTTAATTTCAGTTCAGAAAACGTCTTCTTTTTTCCCCATTTACAAAACAAGCTTTTCTTGCAATAAATTTCACCCCATATTAGAGCCAGCAAATCAGGGTCATCATCGTAATAACAGAATCAGTAAACCTAAATCGTACACTGGCGCCACCATCAGTAGGCGATGCAGGTGACGTGTCTTGCCCAAGGACACAACTACACAGGATAGGAATTTAACCTACAAACCCTCTGATTGCAGGGCAAACTCCTTTGGCTGACCCCACTGCCATGCCATCCTAGTTTCTCGGACTGTGACTAACTGTATGTGCTCGCCTCATCCTCTGACATGGGAGCTGGCTGGGAGCTCGTCTGCCTGGCTGTTTTTCCTGGACTGGGTCGCCTGTGGAGCTGATTCACAGTTGCCTTTTGTATCTCTGCTTCTTTTTGTATCTCTGTTTCTGTCTCCTTGAACCCCAGTCAGCCTCAGCAGATGGCCGCTCACACTGAGCCTGGTTCTGCTGGAGGTTTCTTCCCTGTTAAAAGGGTGTTTTTCCTCTCCACTGTTTCTCCAAGCAGGCTTGGACTGCTTTCAAGTCAATGAGTTGATGCCATCAGCTGGTTTTCCTCACATAGAAAACTTTGAATCAATTTGACTGTATGAACTGGTTGAATTGTCTCTGTAAAGTCCCTTGAGATGACATGTGTTCTGAATTGGCGCTATATAAATGAATTGAATAGAAAAAGAAAATGGCCTTCCTAATAAAAGGCTAAATATACAGATAGCGTCTAATGATTGGTCTCCAGTCTAGACTCCAGTGATGCGCCTCTGTGTCGTATTATTTTTTTATAACAAGGACAGAGAAGGTCTAACTAAATAGTTGTCCATAAAGACTGAGATGTTTTGAAGGAAAGCTTACAGGGCAATGCCTCAGCTGTATGTATTTGGAAGGGATGGTTGGTAGTATCAATAACTTAGCCAGCTTGGATTTTGGTTATAACAGCATTGCCTGGGGTGTAGGGTTTTTGTTTTTCTCCATAGTCAGGAAATGTAATTACTACCTAACCTGCGGATCTTTAGCTGTTTATCTTGTGTTTCAGATTTGCAGCTTTTTAACGTTACATTCCCTGAGCCACGGCCCACAGGACGCTGTCCATCCTCGCCGTGGTTCATCCCCTGATCAAGCACACACTCTGCTTCTTTAGCTTTTTTATCCTGACATGGCTCACTTCAAAGAAGGTAGCGAATGTTGCCAAAAGGATGTCAGCTCTCTGCCTCACACTAAAATAGAAGATGCATTACAAAAAAAGAAAATAAAAGTGATACTGAAGGGAAGTCTTCAGAAATGTCCTACTTACAATCCATGAGGTCATTATGACCCAGTTTTGCTAATAAAAGTGTCTGCTTGGGCTGGCAATTCTCCCTCTGCTCCTCCTCCCTCGCACTGTATTAAGGAGCCCACTCAACTCAATTCCCCCACTATTTATTGTTGGGCCTGGAGAACCTCTTTAGCATACCAGGCTCGTGTTATGATGAGCATAACAAAGGCGTGTATCAACAGTTCCTTCCAATGGAGCGGAGTTTTTAAAAAAAAAAGGAAAAAAAAAAGGAGCTGGTGAGATAACATTAAAGGCACTACCTTGATCTCAGGCGAACATGCTAAGCCCTGTAACGAAACGTATTGGAAGTGTTTAATTACGGCTCGGGAAATGAAGCTACAAGATGATTCCTTAATTAAGCAGTGATTAAGGATTTTCTGCCTTCTATCTAATGCAGTTTGCAGTGCATTTTAAACACAATCGCCCAGGCAACCTCACAGGGAACAATGTCACAGGGCTTTGATGAAGTTTCCTGCACAGATGTCTGCAGGGAATAAGAAGGAGGAAGAAGTGCTAAAGCGGCATTCCTCTGCTCACCTCACCGTTTGGCAGAAATTATGAGCAGTGTTAGCATTTCTAAGAATCTACTGACCGACTGAGGAGCTCTGTTTCATTTCTACTCTAAATATTCAAAATAATCAAGCCTTGTCTCATAATTAGAAAGGAAACCCTCTGCATTTTAAACAAAGGAGACAGATTCTCAATTATTTCTCTTCCTTTTGACAATCATTTCCGTCTTGCTTCGGCCATGCGATCAAATGGTTACATTTAAAGATGAGTGAGAGAAGACTAAAGAGGGAAGGAGCTAAGGGGAGGGCTGGTGAGACAAGGCAAGGCAAGGCGGCCTGCTGCGTTCAGGGTTGGCGGGCATGGAAGAGGAGCCAGTGAGCTGTTAAAATCAGCCCTATCGCTGCTCCATCAAAGGACGGCTCTCCAGCCAAATCACAGCCGCCACGCAGCGTGCCACGCATTCGGGTCAATAAGCTTATAGGCGATTTACACAAACAATTCCTCGAGCAAGGTAGCAACAAAGTCATATTGGCTTTTCCTTTTAGCATTGTCTCTGCTCAGAAAGCCCTTGAAAATGTCAATCAGTCGTGCGTGACTTTAAGGAGCTCAGATCTGTCTAATCCTCAACACAGATTCTAAAGACTTAAACTTGTAACAATAAAATTATTTTAAGCCAATATGTCAGTTTAAGGTACCATCTTTAATGGTTCCACTAGTTATTTTAGAAAAATGATAGATATGTAGATTAAATGAAGAAATCCTAAGAAAGGTTTAAGGCTAACAGCTAGTGAGATGAGGCCACCGCTTTGGGTGATCATAGGAGTTTATCTCAACACAGACTAGAATTTATTTAAACTAATTGGTTGCAAGCCAACCAGTATCTTAAATGGTGACCATACATTTATAATGCAAAAATGCAAAAACTTGTATCAACGATGGAGTGGCCTGTATTTCCATTAGGCGCCGGAGGGCCAAGCTAATGTACTATAAAAACTTTTAATATAGCTTTGACTGTGGCAGAAACAGTTGTCGCCTTTAGAAGAGACAAGATGTTTGACTATAATGAACTTGTCTATTCCTGTAAATATATGCCTAAGTTTAAGATTTTCTAACCACAACATATAGAGACATAGAAACAAACTGTGGCTTAATTAGCTAAACCTTTTTTTGGACATGGTAAAAACTCATCATTTTGTCTTTAACATTTGTTTAAGCAAGGCAAGGCGTTTTTATTGATAATGGTTATTTAAATAGCTGGAAAAATCTAATTGTTGTAAAAATACATAGCAGTGTGTTAGATGTTAGATGTGTTAGAATAATTTTAGATGTCACAGGCACCTGTTAACAAATACATTCTTAATCTGAATTTAAAGTTACAGAAGGTTTTAGTACTACTCCCAGTAAATTTTAGAAGTAGCACTACTTTTCTTGCAGTTTATTCCAGATTAGTGAAGAATAAGAACTACATGCTGTTTCCCAATGTTTGGTTCTGGTTCTAGGTGGGCAGAGTAAACCTGAACCAGAAGGCCTTAGAGGTCTGGATGATTAATCCACCAAAAATATGTTGGAGCTAAGCCATTCAGTGATTTATAGACTTAAGAGAAGCCTTTTAATCCTGATCATGTTCTATAAGTGATAGAAGGTCGTTTTCCACAATGGCGCTCATACAAACAAAACAAGCCGTTAAGGTCACTGCGACAGGAAATATGCATAGTGTAGAGCGGATGTGGATTTGACCAATCAGGAGGCCACCTGTCTGCGACCACCTACAACTTTGGAGAGAGGTGCAGCAGAGTGTGTCTGCAGAGGGGCTGAGGGGGCATATTTGCATTCAGTGCGACACACACGCGCCAGGCGACCTGGTTTCTTAGTATAAATCAGCCTTACTAACAAGGTTGGATCCATCCATCCATCCATCCATATCCATCCATCCATCCATCCATCCATCCATCCATCCATCCATCCATCCATCCATCCATCCATCCATCCATCCATCCATCCATCCATCCAGACAGGCCCTGGATGGATGTATGGATGCCTATATCAAGCAACCTATGGGTAAAAGGCATTATACTCCCTGGTCAGGTCGCTAGTTTAGAAATAACTATTAAAAATATCTATTAAAGTACCTTAAATCGAATTATTCAAATCTATCAATTTGAGGTATATATGGCTTCTGCATTTTCTTTATCTTTTTCACTTTCTAAACCAGACACTTTCTAAAGCAGTTTGGCCTCAACTTTCAGGATATTTGATAGGAGGATTGCAGTTTCCCCCGTTCCATCCTGATATGGGATTTCTTCTTGTTGATGCAGATTATGCTGCAACAGATTAAGTCAATTCCAGAAAGCAACCTTTTTCACGAAAGTCAAGCATAGCTGTAAGACTTTTCTGCTATCTGACAAAAAAAAAAAGGGTTGGGAAATGCATGCAATTTGTGTCAGGCACAGCACTCCAATGGAGGGAGGCTATTAGAGAAATGCCTCAGCACTGTCTCTTTAAATGCCAATAAATTCCCATCATTACAGAATCTGGCAGTTTTCCTCCCCGTCTGCAGCCTGGGTCTTTATCTCGCTCTGCCTCAGTCTTTGAGCATGTAGATCTGGCCCAGTTAGATTGTCATACTTAACAAACATTAATGATTAATTTCCTCCACTGAGTCAAATGGGGCTAAAGGGATGACTCGATTCATCTTATCGCATTGCAAATTAGCATTTCCCCATATTCTCCATCATCAACTGTGCATTAAAATTCTACATTTACCATTCTGGGCACTGGCAGCTGTGAAAGGAGATCTTCCTCCTGTGTTGCTGGAGATTCTGATTACTTCTGTGTTACACAAAGACTAATTAATTCTGGGACTTTCTCCTTGCTGCTACATGCCTCTGACTGAAGCAAGTGAATTTCATCACAGAGAGGATATTGAGGGGTCAAGGTGGGGTTTTCATCTGCTACACCAAGTCCTGCAGCCCTTGCTTTCACCTAGCACTTCTGATAAAATATTTTCTGCCCTATTGTAATTCCTATCATTTGTAGAGGACAGTGCATGAGAGTGCAAGCATTCATATTTAGTTGTTATTGATATATCCTGACACACAGGGAGCAACAATAAAACCTGAACAAAGAAAATCATGGAATATGACTCCAAAAAAAGGTTGTTTTGTTTGTTTTTTTACACAGAGGAAACGACACACATGAAGTGACATGTAAATTTACTGTCGGAGCCGAGATGGGAAGTCATTTGTCATCAGACAAGACTTGGACCGCTCAAAGGGAACAGCTTGTGGCAACATCCTGCGCAGAACTTCACATATAGCCAGCAATAAAACGGGGTGAAGCGACAAGGTGAAATTTCACAGTTTCAGTAAAAAACAAAAAAAAAAACAAGCTCACTGAAAAGGAGTGTTTCTCCCAATTCCAGAGCCGGGTGCTTCAGCCGCGGAGCATAAATCTTTGCTGTTGAGCCAGTGTGTTGATCTGCAAGCTTTGAAAAAATAGGAAACCCTCCATAAATGTGAAATGGAGGGGGAACTTTTTTTAGGGTAAGAATCCTGTTTAATCACCTGGGGAAAGAAAGGTTGTTTCTTTATATAGTACCCCCCTCTTTGCAACTCTGAAAGGTAGACAGACCATCTTTAAAATGTCTTGTTTATTCTGCACATAGTGCTGGTCTGTATTTCCCAAGTTGCAGCTGAAAAGTAGGTTTAGATACATATTAAAAGCTTGTACTGCAAACCCTCCCTAGATTGGACTTTATTGTCCATGGGCTTGCAGTATTCTATAAAATAATGCAATTATTTGCTATAGCCATTATATGCTAAATAATACAAGTTGATTAAAATGGCCAGAAGATACATCAGGGGAAAATTTAAAATTCAAAAAAACTCAATTATTTAGGTCCCTTTTTGAAACTAAACTCAAAACAACCGCACTGCATAAAACCATCATAAAGTATTATATACAGTATTTGACTATGTAATAATAGTGAATACTTTCTAGAATCATCTTTAGAGCCTGAAAATAGGCTTGTTCTTTATTGCAAATTAGTCAGATTCAATAGAGAACAACCGTGAACAGCAATTTTAAAGTCTGGCCACAGATACTTTAATTTGATTTCATTGGATGTCTGAATCCTGAGTGGGCGTGCTTTGATCTAAGCCATGTAGCTCTGGCTTCGTGTTAAGCGTTGTCTTCCTGGAAGGTGAACCTCTGCTCCAGCCGCTATTGTTTTGTAATGTTCTTCAGTTTTCTATCATCACATCCTTATCTTCTGAGAAGTGGCGCCTACAGAAATGTTTCACAGGGGTGGCCAGATGGGGCCACTAAAAATCTTGGACTAGCACACTAACTAAAAGCAATAAATTCAGGGTTACGCTATTGAGATAAACCTGCATGTAGAAATAAACTGATACGCTGGTGAAGGTTCTCAGTCATCCAGGTCATAGGTATTCCAAACAAAGAAAATTTAAAACAATCCACTAGATGTTTCGCTTCTCATCCAGGAAGCTTTTTCAATTCAAAAAATGATGGTGAAAAATAAACTGATGGTACTACAATTTACACTCTAGGGTGGCTAATGGGGTGGCCAGTGGGCTGGCTAGTGGGGCGGTCAGTGGGCTGGCCACGGCATTACACATGGTGGCCATGGCCACCCCCTGGTGGCGCCACTGCTTCTGAACAAAGCAGAGAAGGGACGCTCCTCCACCATGCAGCACAGCTAAATTAGCGCTATTTAGGTGATAACTGGATGGAGTTAATCCAGTGTTTACATTTACATAAAAAACTGCGTGAAGTCCATTCTGCATCCTTATCTCCATTAAACAGAGTAAATAATCCCAGCACAGACTCTGGATGGATTCATACTTCTGCTCTCGCATGCCTTTGCTTTGGTATTACTTCTCTTGCAAATACCAGTGAGAATCTGCCTAAGAATACAGAGGTGTGCCCTCTAGTGGATGATAGTGAGATAAAAACACAATGAAATCCCTTTTTATCTGTTTTTATCAACGAATTCGATAAAAGAAATTTGAATCGAATTAATAATCAATCAACAGTTAATTGTAAGCTGATCACTTAAATACAATTACATATATTAAATATTGTGGATGCATACAGACAAACAGTGAAAATGTCCGAAGGGTGTGAATACTTTTGCAAAAAACTGTATCTGGATTTAAAGCTCTGGTATCTAGAGGCACTGAAGCCTGCCCTATCAGAGAAAAACAAACAAAAAGTGACAAAGCCATCAGGAAAATTACACATATAGAAGGCGGGACATCTGCAGGTGACTTTAGGAAGGTTTGGAAGAAATCATGGCGTTCAACAAGAGAAACATATCAACTGCCTCCAATTCCTTAAGAACCTGAACAAAACAAAACTAAGAGCAGATTTCACGGTTCCTCCTGCCTCAGACCAAATGGGACGTCAAGGTGCTCCATGCACTTATCTGGGGAGACCCTTTTCTGCAAGGGTAAGGCAAATGGCTGAGTCTTTGGTGGCATTCAACTTCTTGACCTTTGCGCCTTTAAGCGGCTTTGCTTCTTCACCGCTCTCTGATCAAAGTTAATAAGTGCTTCATATGTTAATGAAAATTGGTACTCCTCTTTGTGTTCCTACAGCTTTTTAATACCTATTATGGACTGAAACTTTTAATGGAAGGTTTTAGGTCTCCCTGACAAGCCCATTTCAGAGAGTGACTACACAGATACAAGGCTAAGCTAAGACCGGAGAGCCGCTGCTCAGTGGAGGAACCTTACACGGGAGACCTTATTCTCGAGGAAGCAGCCACAGATAAAGGCCATGGGATGAGTGGCTGCCTTTAAACCCACGTTCAAGTCCGCACAGGGCTAATTACAGCATGCCATCGCATTTGAGAGGGTTTAGTTAATCAAGGGGGCTCTCTCTTTTTCTTTTTTTTTTTTGCCTTCCTATAGTCGAGGAATAACACACTTAAACCATTTAATGCTGCCAGGATTGCACCCTGTTTAATTCGCAGGAATTTCACATAAGTGGGGTAAATTTAAGCCACTATGACATTAGTTTTATAGAGATCTAATGGAGGAAAGCTTCATAAGAGAGGCGAGGGGGGTATACCTGAAGATAGCACTGAATTTGCCACACAGAAAACCGAGCAGTGGATAGTACATCATTTAGGTCTTAGGAGGCAATGGGGGACTTAGCCACTGTAAGCTTAGATTGGGAAGTAATACAAAAAAATCTGACTGCTAAGGCTTGTGTGTGACAAGGAACAGATTACCAATGCCCACGAAAAGAAGTATTTGACATTTGGGATTGCTATGTCATGTTGAGTTTATTCGAAAACACGGAAAGAAGATTTGAGTCTTAGTTTCTGCCGGTTTTATCCAAAACAAAGGGAGTATCAAGCAACTCCGGCGAGGTTCTTTGAAGATTTCCACAACTTTTTTTTTTCCTCTTTTTTTTTCAAATCGCCATATACACTACCATCTACTTCATGACTAACGGCTGGTTATAGGCCCATGCATTGTGCTTTGAAGTCTGAGGATGTTCGTGTTACAAGAAAGACAAAGAAAAGGGCAAAGAAACCGAGACATTGCTTGTAATTGCAATTTTTAAACAATTGGGCCGTTCAACTTTTTCCCCTCCTGAGAACAAAAGGAAAACATTATTGATACGATTACTGGGGGGGAGCCTACCTGAAACATGAAAGATTGATTTCGTCTGGAATAATTGTAATCCCACAAGGCACATCAGTTTAGAAGTGTCTGGGGGTGGAAATAAGTCTAAACAAATTTTTCCTTTGAAAGACAAACGAAGGGGCAGACATTCAAAGCATCGGTTCTTCATTAAAAAGTCCAATTTAAGGGATCCATGCGCCAACGAGAGCGGGGGCCACCTGGGGCAGCAAGCTCCACACAACCAGAGGCTGTTGAAGGTGGGACGGGTGGGACGGGGGGTGGGGGAAAAAGGGGGGGGGGGAGGG
>JAGKQL010003779.1:0-18519 GCA_018398635.1 Cyprinodon brontotheroides | reverse complement strand
TAGATAGATAGATAGATAGATAGATAGATAGATAGATAGATAGATAGTTTGATCAACAAAACAAAACTTACAGTTTCAATGCTTTGTGATTTTGCTTTATGTGAGTTTTCTCCCAGTTGTTCGGACATCCTTGAAAACATTTTATAAATTAAGAAATTAGACTGACTTTAAGAAATTTTGAAGATAAAGTTGTGTCCCACAAATAAAAATGCCCATTGGCCAGGTTACTAATGTTTATCTGCAAAAAAGTTTATTTTGAAATGAGTTACGCTTTAGGTTTCAAAGCTTTCATTTATTTGGATTCCTTATAAATGTTTAGCTTCAATAAATGTTTGCATTTATGCAGTTATGGATAGTTTTGTTCAAGGTTTCTTTGCCATAGGTTATGAGAAACAACTCTCTTACCAAAGAGATGACGGTTCATTCAGTGCTTTTGGAAAAAGTGACATGTCAGGTAGCATCTGGTAGGTCATGATTTCTTTACATTTTAAAATAATACATTTCCAATAATGACATAATTTTTTTTGCGATGTCTTCCTATCGTTTATCTATGCTTTGTGTTTATGAACCAGGCTGACAGCCTTTGTGCTGCGATGCTTCCTCCAGGCTCAGTCCTACATGTTGATAGATCATACAGTCTTAACTAAGGCCACAGCCTGGCTCTTGAAACATCAAGGTTCCCAAGGAGAGTTTACTGAGGTTGGCAAGATTATCCACACCAACATGCAAGAGGGGCCAGATGATAGCCCAGAGTCTCTCACTGCTTATGTACTTGTGGCATTTCTGGAGGACAGGGACCATTCTGTAAGTCATTGGGGATTTGTGTTATTTAAAATGACCAAATACATTAGAGAAAACTTAGACTTTATTTTTACCAATAATGACACTCATTTGTGTTGTTTTTGTGTGAAGGAAATGTATGCAGATGAAATTTCTCTGGGTCTAAGATACCTGGAGAGTAAAGTGTCCAGTGGTGTGGTCAGCAACTACAGTCTGTGTTTGGTGGCTTATGCTCTAGCTCTGGCCAATAGTCCTGTTCTGGAAGAAGTGCTCTCAGAGCTCAACCGGAGAGCTGATAAGAAAGGTGACTTAAAATGTGTTTAAACATATCAAGTATTAAAAAAATCCTGGAAAACTGTAGATGTTGAGATCACATTTCCATTTTCTCCTAAGATGGTATGATGATGTGGACAATCTCTGAAGCCTTGCGATCGAACAACCAGCAGCAAAGTTCAGCACAGATTGAGATGGCCTCGTATGTGCTGCTCGCTCGGTTTATGCGCGGCAACTTCCTTGAAGGTATTCCACTCATGAAGTGGTTGAGTACTCAGAGGAACCATCTAGGTGGATTTGGAACGACTCAGGTGAGAACAGGTTTGAGAAAGTTGTGTTTAATTGATTACCTCTCTTATATGGTAGTTAGAGAGAAAACTCAGGTGTTTTTAGTTTTTTTTTTTCTTCTATTTTCTGCAGGACACAATAATTGCCCTCCAGGCCCTTTCTTATTACGCTGCATTCAGTGGCGCAAATGCCATCAACCTAAGGTTTAATGTATCATCGCCGTCCACTTCAACTGCAATGTTATTTAACATCAACTCAACTAACTATCGGGTTTATCAAAGCCAAGAGGTAACAAATGAGCATATATAACTCTTGTTAACAAATATTTTGCTTCACATGTCCTATAAGTAATCAAAAGTTTCCACTCATCCTTGTCATGAAATGATTTTGCTCTTTAAATGTAATTAATTACTTAGATCTACCATTTTTAACTTAACTCATACACCATACAAGAGCTGCTAACTTCAGTTAATTTAATGCATTTTGTTTCTAAACAAAACATACTCTAATTCAGAAATACCTAAACCAAGATGTCGAGGGGTATGATAACTTTTCCATGCAGCTCTTCTCTAATATAACTAAATCAAATGGCTTAATTTCCCAATCAGCATGTGACTTGGTGGGGCATATTAATGTATATATTATTTGAATATTGATATTCAAAACTGTAATGTTTACATAAGCTTTGTCTCCAAAAGTGACAGGAAAAGCATTTATGATTAAAGGGATAAAAGGGGCTTAATCATGCCAAAATCTTTTGCTCTACAACGGTGTATTGACTTAGTTTATGTATGCTTGAGTTCAGATCGAAATAAAATAATATTTTAAATAAATAAAAATAAAAAAAGCTGTCATATGAGGATGCACTATATATACTGTATATATCCCATGCACCTTTTTCTGCCTTTGGCAACTTCTTCTTCTTTTCCATGGACTATTTGAGCTGATGTAACAAGTACATTTCTCCCCTGTGAGATCAATAAACTCAATCAATCAAGACCTGTGCACGATTCTGTGTATAGGGATGACTAAAACAGTATTTTTCTAGAAAAACTGTTTAATATAGCATTCATGCCAATGACAACTGTATCTAAACCTTGGATTTCTATTGTGCATATGCATTTAAAAAGCTAAACTGTTGTTTCTTTTTTCATCTATTTCAATATCATCAGATTAACCCTGACAATGAACTACCTTTGGATATTTTCATGGAAGGAAGAGGGTTTGCCATATTTCAGGTAAAGTTTGCTGTTTTCATTAAAACAGTTACCGCTGAAATTATCATATGAAACTGATCTTAGAGTTAAACGGCTGCAGAACAACAGTAGTGTTTTCCTCCCTCCATTATGTCTGGCTCTCCTGACAGACTGTTTAAACACAGAAACATGATCAGAATAAATTAAAAGCAGCAGCTGTGAATGATCAATGTCTGAGCATGTCTCACATTAAAAACCTGGAATCAAAACAACACATGCAAATGTAGCTATGATGACCGACACTGAGCAGCTAACATCTGGACTGCAGACCTAGATAAAAGGGAACTAAAAAGGATAGCATCTTTACTTTTATTTTTTTTTATCTATTTTTTTCTAATTCCATGATTCCATCCAGCTGAACATCTTTTACAACGTGAACAGCACACACAACACCAAGCCAATACCAGATGATGATGCCTTCACATTAGATGTTAATCTCTATAAAAGGGAGCCCGGTGGTGTAATGTTGTCTGTATGCACAAGGTAACCTCTACAATACACAATGCTGATAGAATTTGTATAATTTGTATAAAGCTAGTGTATTTTCATATGTGTTTTTTTTTTTAGGTTGAAGGAAAATCAGCCAATAGATCGTACAGGTATGGCTATATTGGATGTGGGGATACTCAGTGGTTTCAGTCTTGCTCCTGAAGATGCGATCTCTGATACTTCCATTATGAAAGTGGACAGAACACCTGAAGGTGTCATACTGTACCTGGATTCTGTAAGTCCTGAAGTCCGTATATTTGGTGGGTTAGACTATATGTAATATACTGTGTGTAATATATTTACAACTCATAAAAATGCATTTGTGTAAAAGTTCAGCAGATAATTAGTTTGATGTCATTGTGTGCAGATTAGGTTATATTCTTAATGCAAAGCCAAATGTTGAAGCACATAAAGACTGATCCAGGTCTAATAAAACATGTCCAATTCAATAATAATACAATTAACATACTACTCCTTTGAAAAACAATTTAGTCAAGTTCAGGATGCTGCGTTAAATTGTGAAAAAAGTTGGCAACTGCTTTAAGTCTCTGATTTTGCACAAATAAATCCACCTGAACAAGTCGGCCGTGGTGAAAGTGGATGTTTGACTGCATTAATTTATTAGCTCTGCAGCAATCTATCTATATTGCATGTAGCAATGGGGGAAATTGTTAAAAAAAAATTTTGAATGGAAGTCAAGCGTTCATTCCAAGCTATGAAATAAAGTTACCACTGATTTTGTCTCTAGAGAACTAATCAAACACACAAAGAAAGATAACGTTGCAAAAAAGTGTCATACTTAAACATTAAAACTATGCAAAAACCTGCATGAGGAGTAAAGAAAGGAGCATAAAAAGGTAACAGTTGCACTAAATGTAGAGAATTGTAGAGTATTAGGACAAATTATGTGTGAGTTCAAGGCAGCTCAAGTAACTCATCAGTGTCAAGTTTGGTGGAGGTTTGACAGGACCCAAATGCAGACACTGAAGAGGAAGGTGGTTACTTGCAGATTTTATTACACAAAAGGCAACAGAAGCAAAAATCCAAAAACATTAATCCTCAAAATCCACAAAAATACAGAAAAACTCACTTGAAGGAGATGAAATGACGACAAACCAGCAACAGCGACTAAGCAGGAGGTGCATATATGGGAGAGAGAAACAAAGACCAGGCTAATCAGCAGATTGGGAGCAGGTGTGAACAGAGGAGTCTAGAAAGGAGCGAGGGAAAAGGAGACTGACACAGGAGGGCAACAGAGGTCAAACAAGAAATACCTAAGAACTCAAATACAATAAAAATAACCAGTACATCACAAAATGGAAATAAAACCAATGAAAACTCAAAGATAAAACTTAAACAGAAGCAAAACCATGAAAATCAGGATGCCTGCTGGAGGTCTATCTAGGAGGAGATTCTATGGCTGACCAAGAACCAAAGGTCTTCATGCATCTTTCTTTTGGTGTGAAGATGTCCAAGAGCCATTTATATGATACATAATTAATCATACACAGCCAGCAACAGAGGCCTTGGGATACTCTAAAATCATTGTCATGCACTTCACTTTCAAGCAGTTATGATGTTATGTCCTATTGGTGCGTTACATTGTAGAGACAACATTCTTGTATCATTCATAGGTCACCAAGGAAGAGATTTGCTATAAATTTCCTTTTCTAAGAAGCTCTAAAGTGGCCCGTGTAAAGGATGGTGTGCTGCAGGTTTATGACTACTATGAACCAAGTGAGTGTGACTGCAGATAATCGTATTACCAAAGCTGTTTCTCATTTTATCCTTGATTTCAAAGTCTTCTAACCATACCATTATTTTGTTATATCTTTTAGCAAGGAAAACTGTAAGAACATACAATGCAGATAGTCTTCGTGACCTGGACATCTGCTCTTTCTGTGGCAGAAACTGTGAGAAATGCACTCCTGGAATCACCATCGCTGTGACTTCCCCTCTGTTATCTCACTCAAAAAGCTCTGCTTCTTGCAGCTTGACTTTCCAGTTTGTTGGAATTGTTGTTCTTCTGCTCTCCATCTGAAAGAATAAATGTTAACATTCATCCAATGCATGTTTGTGTTAGACAAACACTGGAAAGTTGATTCTCACATTGAAAGAACTGTTTGCAAGCTGCTGTTTTTTTGCTGCATGCTCTTGCACCCTCTACTGTTTTCAATCGGCTTTGCATTTATTTATGAAAAGGAACAAATCCATGACAAATAATGAATCAAGGCAGCTCATCTTTTTAGTTATTACATTAATAAACAGAAAAAAATCTTTATTGCATGGTTTCCATTTACTGTTTTGGTGCATTTTTCTACATGTGTTTCAATGTTTTGACTGTCATACAAGATGTAATGAAGAACACATGTGTAGATGGCAAAAGTGCACATGAAAGAGGATTTATTTCAAAACTCCATGTGTGTCCTGTTGTCAGTCTTCTGGCAAAAAACATCAAGCTAACTGGGGATATATAAAGTCTGAAAAGGAATTATAAATAAAATCTGCTTTTCATGAGAACACTTAAAAAAATACAGACTTCTTAAAAGAAGCAGACCTACTGGAGACACCCTTAAAAGTAACATTAAGGGAAATATGCTTTTTGAAATCATCTGAAGTGAGATAAGGCCCTCTGGCTTAAAAAAACTTAGTGAACTAAAGGAATGCATGACCTAGGGAAATATGCAGGGTGTCCGCACACATGGAAGTCATCTACAGATTGGAGACAGGTTTGACATCACTTGTAAAATGTGGTACTTTAGCCCACATTGCTCAAATAATTTGTTATATTATCTCTTTTCATGTGATTGCATTGATTCTTTTTTTATATTGGATAATTTCCTGCTTTTTTGGCAAAGTATTTACCATTTTGGAGGACAAAATTATTTTGCACAGAAGACAAAAAAGATTTTAAAGAACTGTATAAGTTTACCCTCTTCTTTTTTTCAAATATCATGTGGCCATCCCTACATAAAAGTTAAACATTTATTAAGATTCACTCTATACCTATTTTGACTAAATCCTTGTTACTCTCTGCTCTATCACCAGTTACATAAAGCGTGTACATACATTTGGCCTGAGGTTACAGAAGCATGTTGCTACAAATTTTATACTTCAAAACAATTATAAGAGGAATTTGTAGCAGAATGTAGGCAAAGCTTAACAGCTACCCATAGGCTATTTCTATGATGTTCTCATAAAATGTGTTATAGCCATTGTTCAGCATTAACAAACACTAGATGGCAGGCTTAGCCTTACAATAGTAAAGGTTTGAAAGCTTAACTGGGAAATGTTAGATGGCAAAAACTGATACATCCAAAAAAAGAGAACATTTTCCATATATTTTCAATATACTTGATATTCTTGCTGCAACGGACATATATATCTATGGATATATACTCATATATTTCTACATATATTTTTGAGGAATGTTAATTTGCAGATGTTCTGATGAAAGAACACAGCAGAACACTCAGACATAAGTTTTTTGGTCTGATTATGAACAAGACTCCATGTCTCTAACATCTCATGGAGCGCTGTTCAAGTTATCATAAGATGGAAACAATATAGCTCTGGAAATGGTTAAGAAGCTCTAGCAGGAAAATATAGGGAAGCTCTATAGAACCACAACACCAGACATCCATAAGTTGTACATGCGACAAATCTGGCCTGTATACAGGAGTTATAAACAGAAAACATTTAAAATGTGTTTAAAATGAATGAGATGATGAAGCTAATGTGTAACTGTAAATATGCATTGTACAAAATTAGCAGCAAATCTCCCTGAACACACCACTCCCTATCACGGTTGGATGAACTTTTTGAGGACCCAAAGGTAGAGATCAGGAGAAAGAGTTGAGTCTTGCAGATTTAATAGTTAACTGAGGTAGAAATACAAAAAAAAAACTGTCAACCAAAATACAGATGACCAAAATGTCGGGGAGAACTCACGTGGGGAGCCAGAGATGAGGAAGCTACAAACACAACAAACCAGCGCTGAGTGAATGCAGAGGTGAGGTATATATAGGGAGACTGAACCAAGACAAGCTAATCAGCAGATATGGAGCAGGTGTGGGTAGGACCCACTGGGAGGAAGCTAAAGGGAAAGGAAAAGAAGCACAAGGGGGCAACAGAGGATAATTTAAGAACTCAGCACTGGTAGAAATAAACTACAAAGACACAGAACACAAATAAACTTATAAATAAACCCAAGCAGAGGGCAGAACCCTGACACATAGAGGTGGCAACATCATGGTGAGCAAAGGCTTTTCTTCAGCAGATGCAAACAGCTAGTCAGAGTAGATAAAAGTTGAATGAAACTAAAGGTAGGATTATCTTATAAAGCACAATATTTCCTTATTTTATTTAGAAACTGCTAATGTGAAGAAATCTAGGTATCTTTCTAGAAGGATGATGGTATGACATGACATACTTTCCCTTGGAGTTGTTTTCCAATCTCTTGTATACAGGCTGGGCTGACCACCTGTGCATCTGCATCCATGCAAATAGCTTGCTTACCCCTCTCTGCCTACAGACTAAGGTTGATGTTCACCCTCCTTTAGAATAACAAGCAAATTGAACATTTGAATGGTTCAAAACAAAGCTTATAAAGTTTTTGCAGTGACCCGATTGAAGTCCAGACTCCAGTACATCATGTGGTTATAGAGTCTGAAAATTGATGCTTGCAAACACTGTCCAATTAGGTTGAAAGCCTTTGAGCTATTTGTCTGATATGTATTGGCCAAATAGCTTCCTAACTTACAAAATGTTAAGTCTTTTCATCTGTAGAAACCAGCAGGGGCTTATCCCAAAAGACTACAAAATTATTATTATTTTTTTATTTGATCTCAAAAGCTACAATAATGTTATTAATATAAAAAACACTTGTGTGTTTATTTTTTTTGTGTGTGTCTTCCTACTTGTAGGGGCCTGTTTGTCATGAAAGGTATTTAATCTGGGTTCTGTTTTTAAGGTCAGTGGTGAGGTTAAAGAACAGATGGGACATAAAATGAGATGATTTAAAGCCAACAGTATGCCTTCAGAGAAAAATCATAAGCACATTGTATCAAGAACAACAAATCTTGTGCAAACTTGTGTATTTTTAACTGTTTCTCTGAATCTGGTCTCTACACAGGGAAGCTGCATGCACACACAAAGGTCAACACAAATAACCTTTACTAGCCTGAGCCCTGCTGAGGGTCAAGCTAGGGGCCTGAAATTGTAACCTGTTAGAGGCTAAAAGATACTTTAAACTGTCAGGTAGGTTTCAGCAGGACAGCTTAACATTTAGGTAAAATGACGGGTTAAATCCAAGCATAGCCAAGGGTTAGAAGGATGCAGTAAAAGTCAAAATCTGGGAAACTATCGACAAACTTAACAAATACTATTCAGAGATGCTCTCCACACTTACTGAGAAAATCAATAAATTTTTTTTATATATTTACGATGTTTAAAGTTTTGAAAACGTAACTTTTTCTAAGAATTACACACTATTTTACGCAAGACGATTAGGGCCACTGAAAAATAAAAAAGGTAACTGATTATTTCAGTATAATATGGGAAAAAAAAGTCAGAACTCTGACTTTAATCTCAGAATTTTGACTTTTCTCCCAAAATTCTGACTTTAATCTCAGAATTCTGAATTTTTTCCCAGAATTCTGACTTTAATTTCAGAATTCTGAACATGAAAGAAGATATTATAGTACGGAAGAGGATTAGGGCAACTGAAAAAAATTATTTAACAGATTTTTAAATTTTTTTTTAGTATAATATGGGGGGAAAAAAAATCAGAATTCTCAGAAAAAAGGTCAGAATTCTGATATTAACATGGAAAATCTGAGTTTTCTCCCGTTTTACTGAAACAAAAAATTTAAAACAGTTACCTTTTTTTATTTTTTCAGTGGCCCTAATCCTCTTCCGAACTATTTGGTGTGGGTCTGCAACATAAAATCCTCAAAATGCATTGAGGTTTGTTTTTGACAAAATGTAAAAATAAATGCGAAAGAATACTAAGATATTGAATCATTTGTTCAGCACATTTGTGTTATTTAAATACATTTGAGTATATTGTTTTATAAGACATATTTTTGACAAGTCTGCTGCTTCATTTCAATGACTCATTTATCAAAATTAGCCAATCCCTTACGCCACCTGGAATTCACAGCACTTCTTAGCACTCTGAACCAGACAGAACACGTAGAAACATTTTAAGGGATAATTTAACAACAAAAACAGAAATTGGAAAATAGCTCCCTGGGGCCTGCTGCCTAATACATCAGTAGGAAAGAAGCAGTGATCCAATAGAAAACTTTCTTCTCTTGGAATCATTGAGCAGCAACAATGACAAAGACCAATCGATAGAAAACCTTTTAACTCTCCTGCTGTGCTACCTAAACAGCTCCCTGTGTCGATTTGGACCAGCGTTATGAGTTTACTTTGGCAAAGCATGCTTCATTCACTGGGGTGAGTCATGGAAAAATCCCTTTAAGCTTACATCGCACCAAGAGGGGGAGTATATTTTCACAACCTCCGTGTGACCTCAGGGCACCACGGCCAGACAGAAAGATCTGTGAGTATCACAGGGGACTCCAGAGCAATATTGTGATATTGATGATTCTTCCCTTCAGTTTTCTTTTATTCAACTATGATGGGTCCATTTTAAGTAGATAATATTTGGCTTATCATCCCAAAATATTATATTTTTTAATGAGTAATGTTTCTGTGTGCATGCACAGGTGGATGTCTTCTCCTAATGAGTCATTGTCTGTTGGTGTGTCTGCAGCTATTCATCAACACTTACCTGTGTCTGCATCTTTGATATTTGGAAAATATCACCAACATTACTGTAAGCCAAACAGACAGATTAAGTGCTTAAATAAAGCCATCATTAAAATAATAGTGGACATTTATGTGAAACTGAGGTGTTTGGATCATTTGTTATTGCAGTATCGCTTGCTGTTGGCTGGGATCAGCAATATGATTTAGCGACTCAGGAGAGACAATGGTTACACAGAATATCAACTATTTAAGATCACAATAAATAACACTTCTAGGCACAAAAAAAGTATGCTTTATTAGAACCCTTTATGTTGCACCAGTTAGCGATATTTGATGCAACAATAGCATCAGATATTTTCACAAATCTTCACATCTTCAACCATTAATACATCATAAGTGAAGACCATAATAATCAAGGACCAGTGTGAGCTTTCAGAGATGACCCCACCAGGATGGGAGAACCTGTTGAAAGTGCCAGATGAGAAGTGCGCATTCAGCGCCTGCTCTGCCGATAATGCAAGCGTGAGAAGAAAAATGTGCTGTTTACCTGTGCAAAGAAAGAAACAAATAAAAGAAAAATGTTCTTAGGACTTCAGTGTTGAGGAAGATCATGAGTTCTTTGCCGTGAAAGCTGAACTGCGCTTTTTCAGTCTGGTTTGGTCTGCCAATGTTTCCGTGAGCTTCGTGAACGCGCTTTTAGGAAATCCTATACACTACTGTTTATGCTCTAAAAAACATTCTAAATGACTTAGTTTCGAGTAAATTATGGACGCTACCCACTCAGGACACTTGGAATACATTGGACCAGAGCAGTATGGAGAAATATTGACACGTTTTTTTGTGTGGACTTTTATGGACCTTTCTGCCTCGGGCACCATAGACCTCCATTATTTGAATGTCAGCAGAGAGCAAGAAGCCTCCCAGATCTCCAGATGCATTTGAGATATCAAAAAGTATACTCCAGAGTGTTGTTCAGCATGGGGTGGGTAGAAAAATGAAGGCTAATCATGTTTTGGGTGTACTATTCCCTTTAATGTCCCTAATCTGTATACATTCTTATTGGGGGGGTTCTGCTTGCCATATTTTCAACATTTTTGTCAGACAAACTCAGTGTATCAATCTTGTTGGACAAGCAAATGCTTCCAATCCTAAACCTCAACTGCTAATATTTTTATTTGAATTTATTTATTATTCTTTACTCTTTTTTATACTATAGCTGGCTGGTTGCATAAACCATTTATATCATTTTCTTGACTCACAAACCTTTCTCCTTATCAAGCCATCTTGTTACAAAGATTTGACCTCTTAACTTGGTAGAGTCAGCCAGGTAACACAGTTAGGCTGATTAATGCCCACCCATTTCCATGAGAGGACTGGCAAAAAAATGCATTAATCATTTCAAAGGCCTTTTCGTGAAAGGGGCAAAGGGAGTTTAACCTTATCCAAGTGGCAGTTACATTTGGTCTTCCCTGAATCTATGGAGATATCAGTTTGCTTAAATCTGTTCGTTGTTGAAGATTCCCAGTCATCCTGGTCATAGTCATTCCAAAAAAAGAAAACTGAAAAAAATACACTGAAAATACACTTTGTTTCCAAGTTTGAAGATGTTTTGCTTTCCATCTGATAAGCTTTTTCCAATTTAAAATGCCAGGAATAAAGTTGAGTTTAAGGTTTTATACAGTAGCCCAATAAAGCCTTGCTTTTGTTTTGAAAACATGCAAAGGGACGAAGGGGTCCACCCTTTTAGAATGAGGGTTGTTTGGCTTCTTTGATTAGCCTGCAATGCCCATCTCAAACTACCTATTTTCTTTTTCCAAAATGTGAACATTCTGGTCCTTTGTCTATAAGGTGAGGATGTACCACAGAGTCTTGTCCCAAGAAGGTGGCTCTTCTGTGTTGGGCCATGCGTCTGTGGAGAGGTTGTTTGGTTTCTCCAATATAAAGAGATCTGAGCATTCTTCACTGCATTGAACGTAGCATACACTTCTCTGCTCATATTTTGTCCGTGTGCTTTGTCCTTAGGTTGTACTAGCCTCTGTCTAAGGGTCTTATTTGGTTTGAATTGTACTGGGATTTTGTGTTTAGAGAAAATCCTCTTGAGTTTTTACAGAGAATCCAGCAACATATGGGATGGAGATGTTTTTGTGTTTAATCTTCTAACATTATGTTCTGCTGTGTGTCTTTTGGATTTCCTTGCTGATTTGATAAAAGCCCAGTGTGGGTATCCGCAGGTTTGAAGAGCATCTTTGATGTGTTTTTGTTCTTTGTGTTTCCCTTCTTTTTTTGTAGGGACATGCTCAGCACGATGTTGTAAAGTTCTGATGACTGAAAGCTTGTGTTCCAGTGGGTTGTGTGAGTCAAAAAGAAGATATTGGTCTGTGTGAGTGGATTTCCCGTACACTTCAATGTTGAGGTTTCCATCTCCTTCCATGCTCACCAAACAGCCCTGAAATGGTATCTTCTCTGGTGAATTTGATGTCGTGGTCAACCGAGTTGATGAGTCATGTGAAGGCTTCCACTTCTTTTAGTTATATTTTGACGAATGTGTCATCCACATATCTAAACCAGTGGCTTGGTGGTGCTCCTCTGAAGGTGTCCAATGCTCTCTTTTCCATTTCTTCAATATAAAGATTGGTTATAAATGGTGACACAGGAGATCCCATGGCACAACCATGCTTCTGTCTGTAAAAAAAATTATCGCTGAACTTGAAATAGGTTGTGGAAGGACAAAGGTCCAATAGGGTGCAGATCTGGTCCGGAGTGAAATTAGTCCTGTTGTTGTAGTCACTGTCTTGTTGAAGACGTTTCCTGACTGTTTTCACTGCCTCTGATATAGGTATGCACGTTAAAAGAGAAGTCCCATCACCATAGCACCAGGGTTTCTCCTTGTGCCATTTTTAAATGTTTGACTTTGTTTGCAGGTCTTTGGAGTTTTCTATGTGATGTGGTGTGTTTCCCACCAAGGGGGCTGCAGCTGACAAAGGGTCTAAGTGGTGTTTCTTCCTTTTGAAGTTTTGGGAGTCCATATAAGCATGGAATGTCCTCCCCTGGATATAATCTAAAATAAACTGAATGGTTAATTACCTTGTCTTTTTCTAGTTGTTTGAGGTAGTCTGTGATTTTCTTTTTGTAGGAATTGGTTGTATCTCTTTTCAAAAATTCATATGTGTTGGTGTCACTCAGTAGAGTGAGAATTTTGCCCAGGTAGTTGTAAGTGTTGAGGACCATGGTGCATCTTCCTTTGTCTGATGAGTAAGTCAGATTAAAACAAACATGACAGTTTGTGGTTGAACTCAGCCTGTTCTCCAGTGAAATCCAATCCCACAGTTTCTGTATATCAAGAGGGGACAAACCTGCAGCTCATTCATGTATTGCGTGGCCCAAAGCAAGTTTTTGAGATGCGCACCAACCAACAAGCTTTGTGCATTTACCGAGCTGCTATATGGTAAATGGCATGTATCTATATACCTCTTTTTTTCCAAGTCAGAAGACTTGACCAAAGCGCTTTACACAACATTCAGTCATTCACCATTCACGCACAGAGTCACACAGTGATGGTGACAAACAACGCTGGAGCTGCCCTTGGGCTCGCTGACAGAAGTGAGGTTGCCATACTCTGGCGCCGCCAGGCCCTCTGATCACCATCAGTAGGTAATGCAGATGAAGAGTCTTGTTTAAGGACACAACAACGTTGAAAGCCAGAGCCAGACTCAAACCGACAACCCTCCGATTGCAAGGCAAACTCCTGCACCCAACGGCACTGTTGCACTATTGTTACTTAATGATGATATAATTCAAAGAAAGGCTGGCAATTACTTCTACATTTTATCCCTTTGAGTAGCTGGACTTTTCTTTTAAGTTTGCGATGTAAAACCAGTACTTCTACCTACATCTTCGCCTGCCTTCTTCATAGTTTGCAGCTTGTAGTATTTGTAGGTTAAAACAGACTATTAAAGAAAACATATTACTTACACAAACAGTTTGTGTACATTTATGTGACTGCAAGGGTTTTGGATTAGTAGGGAAAAGTAGAGAAAATAAATGGTCACAGCTTTGATATTTACCTAGCTGTGAAAAGAACTTGAATAAACTGGAGGAGAGTTAAATAATAGCAGCAGATCTCTGAACAGTCCTCCACTACACAAGGAAATGGAGGTCAGACAGTGCAAGCTAGCAATTGAGCATTCATAGAAAAAAATGAAAAAATGCCTGTAAATAATTTCAGATAAAAAATAAGAGCTGGGTAGTGGTAGCTATTCGAAGGTCCTAATCCCAACCTCCTAATGAAAAATTATAAAGAAAAAAATAAATTTACTTATACAAAACGGATATTTCCTAGTCTTGTACATGTCAGGGTTTTTTTTTTCTTTTAGATTTTCACTTAGTGTGTTACTGTTAAAGCTGGTGTCAAAATTGTTTTGGATGTCAAACAGATGTAACACAAATATTGTACTGCTGTGTTGTAAAATACCTTTATATAGAACAATAGTGCAACTTTTTCAGGACTTTAAAATAAATTAAAACGATAGACTTGTTCCCGGTTTAGCCATGGCCAATCACATATGTATAGTTTAACCTACGTAGATATAAATGTCACTTCCATGGGAAGGGCTCAGAGTATAACAATGAAACATGGTGGAGGCAACATCATACTCTGGAATGGCTGTCTTCAGGGGGCTGGTTAGAGTTGATGGGAACATGGAGGAACCTAATTCTGAGAAAGGCAGTCCAAGGTGGAAAAAACAACTAAGTCGCTGCTATGGGTCCATTTATGATTTATAACTTATTTGATTGTTTTAGGATAGATATATCACAGTTTTTAGTTGTTTCATATTAATGAATCAACAGGAGTTGTAAAATGTAATTAGTAAAAGTACAACCACTCTGTTGCTTGATTGTTGTGTTAATTTTGCAACCTGATGCTGTCAGTATTTAAGTATTCAAGATCACCTATTTTAAAGATTACAGCTCAGCCAATAATAACAAATTTATCATGACTGCATTTTAGCTCAGCAATTGCTCCCCTTTCCCAGATTCCATCAAATCTGTATGGAAAGCTTTATTAGTGGTGATGCTCTTAACAGGAAAATGGGCCTTAAATCAAATACTGTACTACATATGGTCCAATTAAAAGTTGGGCCAGTGCTGAGCTAATTACAAGGAAATCCTCAGTGGCCTGTTAAAGGGTAAAAAAGACTTCCAGCAGGATGACAACCCTTAAAACACAGCTGGTGCATTGCTGGAAAGGATTTGTTCAAACCATAAATTTGTTTTAGAATGGCCTGGTCAAAGTCAAGATCTAATTGAGAATTGGTTGCAAAACCTGAAAGCTAATATTTACAGACAGACTCTCTTCATCCAATACTATTTTTTTAAAAGCATCTTAAAAAACTAAAATTTCTGTGAATAGCCTAACCGTTTTAATTGCAAAGCTGGTACAGAAAAAGCCCAAAAGACTACTATGTGCAAACTGGCCCATCTACTTTAACCTATTATCTCAGCCATGGCCTATGCACTACCTTTGTGATATCCTAGCAAATTACTGCCTCCCTTCTTCTCTCACCTTAATGCTGCTCATGGAAACAGAACAATTGTTCTGTTCTGTTGTTTGCATTATGGTGAGTCTGATTCTTATTTCATCTCATGCTATTTGGCATCCCTCGATGACTCGCTATGATATTTAGTTAGATGTTTATTAAGACTAAAATACCCAAACTAAGGTGATCTTTATCCGCTAACAATAAAAATGGAACTCTGGCATTACCTCTCTTAACTAAAGTAGGCCTACTCCTCTGGTATTTGGTTCAATTTTGCTTCTGTAGATTCAGCTGGTTAATATTTTCCTGAAGTTGTATGACCTATCACAGTAATCAGAAACATGCCTAATTAGTTGTATTGCCCTACTCCTACATACAAGACTGTATGCATATATAAGGCAGAACAGACATAAAACAAGATGGTCTATGTACACAGAAAACTTGTGACTGCTGTGTATGTGCTTGCACAGACATATCTGACTGACATGGGATTATTTTGTGTCTAAGCCACAGGGAGAGAGGGAGTTCCTGCCGTCTGATTAGGACCAAACACTGTCTGAGTCGTCTTGTGAGATGAGCTACTGTACTGTCATGAGTCTTTGAGGAGGAATCCTATGGTTTAGTCATCCTTAAGGCAAACTAGTGTGAGCAGAGCAGCATACACAGTAGCAGGGGATTAATAAAGGGAGACAGCAGGAAAATAAATACACCAGTTGTGTTTTTCCATAGACAAATACTTCAGTGACTATTACTGGTAGACATGCGCAGATTAAAGATTGCTGGGAATATTTTAGTCATTGCAGAAAAAGAATGATGAATCAGACATGAGCTTTTGTGTTTAGTCTAGTACATCTGTATCAATAGATTTTTTTTTATCTAAATCACATTGTTCACAAGATGAAACTGTTTTTAACATAGTTGTTGCCAGAGAGTGGCAAAAGTGGTCAGTGGTGGTTATGTTATGTAATAAAGACTGTTATATATTGTAATGTGAACATGCCCAACTGGCTGTATGTTAGAACAACAAATAAAAGTGTGAATCAAACTCAAATCATGGCCAAACAGATAACTGCATTTGTTATTTGTTAGATAACTTCCATTCTAAATATAAGGGTTTTGTAACAAAATTATTCAACTCCAAGTGAAGCATATTTCCAATAAAAAACTCTTGACTAAAATGTAACTAAACTAAGCTTCACTATGAAGCTATTAAAATGTAGTGATGAAAACCATATTCAATACTATAAAAGGACTTGGAGAGCACAGACCTTCGCCAAGCAGCAAATTTTGCCCCAAATTGTTACATCTAAACGTTGCACATGATCTGGATCATTACTTGTATTTAAAGTGAATTATGTTCGTGGGCATCAGGTGCACCTCTGGTAAAACAAAACATCCATAAAATACTGTTCATATAGTGTTTCAATTTCACACCTTGACGATTTAACCAGCGTATGCCTGACGCCCCAAAAAAACTGGCCAAAACACTGGCATATATTGGATACGTTTTGGTCAGTTTTGTATAAGTTATGAGCACGGTGGAGCATGCTGTGCACACATCGACATAATGGCAAGTACGCCGAGTACATATCTTGATGTATGCCAGCATATGCTTATATGTGGGCCATAAGTTACAGCTAAGTTTAGCTACTCATAAGTCGTGGTGTCTAGCTTATCCAAAACCTAAAGGTAACTTGCGTGTAACTTATGCGTAACTTATGAAAAACTTATCTCCACATTTTGAGTGTATGTTTGGCTCAACCTGCTGCTGTGAAGCAGGATTCTCCACCATGAACATAATCAAAAATAAATATGGATCCAGGCTCACTAATGAGCACCTTGATATGTGCTTGAGAATGGCTTTGTCGCCATTCAAATCCAGGTTTTAAAAGCCTTGCAAGGCAGCATAAAGCCCACTTCTCCCATTAAGCCATACAAAAGAAAAGAAAACAAAATTTAATTTAAAAAGTCAATGTAGGAAGCAAAAAACTCATTTTATGAAAATGTAAAAAACATGTTCTATTTTTTCTATTTTTTATTTAAGTAGTCAAAGTATAGCATGGATGCATAAAATCCAGCATTTTATTTCAGTGTTAAATTCTGTTTAAAGTAATAGATTATAATTAAAAATGTCTCCGGACCTTTACTGGTTGTTGATTTTCTTTGTTCTGACCCCACTGATTTTTTATTGGTTACCCCTGATAAATGTGATCAGACTGTAGCTGATGCTCTTTTTCAAGACGTAGCCTCTAAGGACATCCTGTGACCCAATGGGGGTCCTCCATGTAAAATTGCTGTTCCCAAGAAGCTAACCCACATGGCTGAAATAATTCCCCATGCTGCTGGAAAGAGGAGTGAATCAATTATCTTACTGTTTGTTGGTTTCTGATTATGCAAATCATTCTTGAAAATATTAATTTACCAAAATAATGCTTTATCTACCTTTGTTTTATTAGTTGATCTGAACACATTCCAGTTTTTTTTATTCACAAATGAAAGAAGGAACAGACAATTAACAGATAAATAGGATTTTAAGTTTTATGTTTCAGATGAGCATTCAGATGCATTGTGTTTTATCCTGTGTTTTATTATGTTTTTCAAGTGACACCTCCAAATGATTATAAATCATACTTGGAGTATATCAGAATATGTTAAAGTGCAATGTAGAGTCATTAAGGTTCAAAGGAAAATGTTATATCCAGAGGCAAAAAAAGAAAAGATAACATCTCTAGAAAATATTATCTTTGGCTCTGGCAACCTTTTTATCTGTCGAGATTCTTCTTAGAACTTAATGGGGCTTGTAATGACTTTGACAGTTGTTCTCTCATCACTTCTCCTGTGTCCTATTAAAGCAGTTTATTGGTGGAAGCAGGCTTTCTGGATCATTTCGGTTGCCAAATATGCCTGTTCACTAAGTCCCAAATCCAATGTAAGGATGCTTTTCCCATTACTCCTCAGATGAAACAATGCAGGCCATGTTTGCTGTATTATTTCAACACATGTTTTCTTTTCTCTCCCTCTGTGTGTCTGTTAACAATTCACAGTTGGGCAACACAGGTAATACAGTTGTATCGATAAAAAAAAAAAAAAAAAAAAAACATTGGGGAATTCTAGCAATC
>JAGKQL010003778.1:0-19004 GCA_018398635.1 Cyprinodon brontotheroides | reverse complement strand
TGTTAAGGGCTGGTTATACTCCTGCAGCAGTGTGTGGCAGTAAAATTGACGCAGACATTTATGATTTATACTCAAAGTTGAAGCGTGGTGTGTGCTATACACTGTGGGTCTAGATATGATAGAGGTGATGAGGAAGTGGGGCTGAGTTTAGTCCGACAACAGAGGGACATGAGGGCGAAAAAGATCGGGAATCCAGGTGGAAAAAAGGGTCCCAGCGTTCATGCACACCTCGCTCTTCTAGCTGGTCAAACTTCGCGAGTTGTTTTCCACAATTTGGGTCATAAGACAGAAAACCAAGCGGCCTCCTATCTGCCGGCGCAGCCATAGCGGTCAACTACAATTTGGGGAGAGGTGCGAAAGCGGAGTGTCTACTTGAGGAGAGGCGAGGGGCGTCTTTTTGTTCACTGTGACACCTACTGTACGTAGAGGACCTGGTTTCAAAGTATAAATCAGCCTTTAGAGGGAAATAAATGATAGGGGTGGCCACAGGGGTGGCCAATGATTGGCTAAGGGTAGCCTTAGCCACCCCTGCACCCCCATCTAGCTCATCCCCTGCATCTGATCTTTCTCCATATAGTTCACAAGAGTTTGTTCAAATTTGTAGAGATCTCATAATGTTTCATTCGGGTCCAGAAATCAGAGGCCTAGCCAGAAGAATTTATTAAGGGTGGCCAGGTAATAACCAATGTACACTGGGGGTTGGCCAAAAGTGGATAGACACAGTTCCAAAAGGAAAATGAACAATCACAACATCCATATTTTCTAAATAAAGACTAGCTATAATTTGCTACAGCCTTTGCTAAAACATAGACACATATATTTAAACATCCATGCTGTCTAAATTAAACGTGTAGTGGACGAATTTCCTTCTGGGTCAAACATCTTATTCATTGACATTACTTTCCTACTTTTATCAACAGTTGTTCTGAACAAAATTCATATTTACATGTACTAATATATACATTAAATGGAATACTTATTAATAATAATTCTTTATCTCTGATTTCACTAAAGGCTTATAGATGACTTGCAGAGACAACATTTTCTCTATACCCCATAAGACAAAACTTGTTTAAAAAAAGCATGCTTTTTGTATTTATTTTTTTTAATGTTAGTATATTGATGTGTATAATTAACCATAGTGTTTTTGTTAACATATGAAAAATGTAAATGTTAAATAAGTTAGAATATTCCACTACTACTACTACTCTCAGACCAGTGGAGAACAAATCTCTAATCAGAACAATTGGGGAGTATCAATGTATTTTCTGTGGAGCAGGGCACACACTGACTACTGGTACACTGTTGGGGAAAATGGCACATGAGAAGGAGATTGACTTCTTAAAGGAAAAAGGCATATGCTTCAGCTGTTTATGTATAGGAGGCATTGGTAAGCATTTCTGAAAGAGGATTTCCTGTGCAAAGTGTAGCCTTAAACACCGTACCATACTCAACAGAGAAAAAGATTCAAAGGAAGCTAAGATGGAGTTAGAGATTTGTGTGAGCATGCTGGTGTCAAGTGGTCTTACAGGGGCTGGAGATCAAGATTGCAAGCTGCCAATTGTGCCCGTCCAGATAAAATCTAAAAAGGGATGTAAAATGGTTACAACTTGTGCCATTTTGGACCAAGGCAGCAAAGTTGTTTTTTGTGCAGAGAGAAACAACACAGTATCAAGACAGGAGGTTGCTTTACTGCATTGAGTTGTTGCCCAAAGTGTACAAACAGGAGTCTATGCCAGTACACAAAGGAAACATTCCTAATGAAAGGGATATAAAAAAAAATTGTCCGGGCTCAGAACGGAGGACCCAGTGTTTAAGGCAAGACAGACAGTAGAATTATTCAAAAAGCATTTATTATAAAAACAGATCTGCCGTAGCAGCAGCCAGGGCATCTAAGACAGGAACCTCTGCAGGAGAGAAACACAGGTTAGTGACCATGATAATCTAATGGAGGATGGTTATAAACACATGAGTTGCTGACCTGGTTTTATAGCTCAGTCCATGCCCAGAGAATGTGGTTGATTCCAGACGGTAGGCTGACAATCAGCACTTGCTGCGGCACAGAGAGTTCTGATGCTGAAGCTTTGAAGACTACAGAACTGGCAGGAGATCAGATTAAAGCAGAAGAAAAGCAGGAAAATCCAGAGGGTGAAGTCAAAGCCGGTGTCAAGGACGTGCTCAGGATTCACAACCAGAAGATCGGAGATACAAACAGGTACCAAAGGGAAATCAGTTTGGTATCAGGCAGAAATCCAGCTGGAGTCAGAAGACAGGTCAGGCGAACAGATCAGAACAGGAACAGTCAAGCTTAGAGGTTTGAAAGGCAGAACATGCCAGGATCAGGCAATCAGAAACACGCTGAATCACTCTCAACACTGGCTCGAGGATAGTCTGTCCTGATGACTGAAAGCAGACATGTTAAGCCAGTCATCAGTGCCAAAATCATGACAAAAAAGGCCTTACTTAAAAGATATTCCTTTACTCCAGATTGATCCAGAAATTGAGCTCTTTATCAGGACCAGTGTGCCAAAAGCCCTGGAGCTGAATGGTGGACCATTTGCAACTCGGACTGTGCTGGGATGGACTGTAAATGGAGTACTTGAAGGTGGCAGTGATGATGTTGCAAACAGTAAACAACAATAAATAACTGTCCACAGGGTCTTTGTTTTGAATCCAGAAGAACTTTTGAACTGCAGTTTAAAAATGCCCTTGTCAAGAGATGTTTAGTGGTTTCTGTGAATGGCACACAACTCTTTACAATGATTATAACTGCTTTTTAAATTAGCTTCTGATCAAAGGCTATGCTGAGAAGATTCCAGAGGAGGAGCTAGATTGTGCTGATGGAAAGATTTGGTATATTTCTGTTATCTAGTGCAAACATGAATTCAAATCATGGACAAAACCTGGACAAAAAGTTTGGCTATCAGCTTGTGATATTAATCCAAAGGCTTCCAATCGCAAACTCTCTCAGATTCTAGTCTAGTTTACTTTGTCCTCCTTACCCGAGACAGTGGCGGACACCCAGCCTTCACTGTGCGAAGGATTTTGGATACTTATTTCTGAGGAAGGGGTTTTCAGTGTTGTCGATTAAGAGTTATAGACCGGAGGAACGGTCTTGGATCCCTCATTCTTTTATCTTGGGCTCTTACCTTGTTTGGGACTTCTCTCTGTTCCACTTCCTGAGGGGCGGTCCTTGAAGGGAGGGTAATGTTAGTGTCTCTGGGGTTTTGATGTTTTTCTGGTGTGAGTGAGCTTCCTGTCATGGTGAAGATCTTTTCTGGTGGCTGATCACAGCTGAAGTCAATTGGATGATTCGTGACAATAAAAAGGAAGAAAAGCAGCGAAGGAAAGCGATCAAACTGATGACACAAAAAAGGATAAGCCACAACTCAACTAAAGAAAACTGCTGAAAAAAATCTAAGAAATTAAAAGACACATGAAGTTAACTCTTAGTTCAAAGGGACTAAAGAACAAACCAGAGCATGAAAAAAACATTCAACTAATGAGAACATAAAAAAAGAACTAATATGACAAGAACCAAATCGCTAAACTAATAACTGCCTTAAAGCAAGACAGAAACGTGAAATTCAAAAAAACAAAACAAATAACAAATCCCTCAAAGGTTCAATAAGAGATTTTGATTAAAAACAATGAGTACTGTAAGGGATCCTTTATATTCACATCTAATATGAAAAACAAAATAAAAATTGTCATACTTCTGCTCAGTCTGCCAAGATGACTAGATATCCAACTGTTTTTTTTTCTTTTCAGGTTTGTAAAACTGTGTATGAAACCCTGATCTAATTTCACAAACCAGTATAATGAAGTTGATCACCACTTTTTTACAGAATTGCCAAAATTTGAAAAAGAAAACTGCCCGTCCCAGGTGAAAGACTTTAAAGTGGAAGTGGTGATGGATGGAGAGGAAAGACATTTGAACATAAGCTGGACAATTGGAATTGATGGTAAGAGACAGACAGGTTTCAGAGCGTCGGTTTGAAGAAATATAGATTGCAATTTAAAACAGTAAAAGTAAAAAAATAAATAAAATAAAAAAGATGGCGTGCTGGATTGTGGATATGTCAGTATCTCAGTCTGTCAAATACAAATCCAGGTAAATCTGGTCTATCAAGGTCCATAACATGATGGCAGTCAAAATGACACTTAGCAACAACTGTTTCATCTCTATGATAATTAATATATATAATATAATTAATATATATTAATAATAATATGAGAAATGTCTCTGGATGAATGCTAAGCAGTATCTGTTTGTCCCCAGCCAGCATTTCTCACCTGACCGGTACAAGGATTCATGTTGGAGGGGAAGGGCCTTACGTCTGTAAATACAACCCACCTTTTACAGAAGCAAGCCTTGCTGGATTAGAGCAGGTTTATAAACCATCTTAAACTACAACTGGTGATGTTTATTTTAAGCAGCATTTGCATTGCCTTTAGGTATAGTCTATTTTTATCTCCATACTAAGAACAACTGTCCTCTTTGTAACCTGCAGGAATCTTTTTTTTTTTTTCTAAAAGTCTTTGGCTCACGCGAATACCCCGTCCGTGTTATGAATCTCCCAATACCCCCAACTGACCTTCGTTCTATAGAACTACATACTAACGTACCAAAAGGTAAGCAAATCTTCTTATAATTGTATGTATAATACATTAATTTTGTCAAACAAACTAAAAAAGATCAGCCAATTTCCTTGTAGATCTAATTTTAAACAAACAAAAAAAAGAATACTCTAAAGGTATAACTCAACACAGCATGAATGTTTAAACTTTCTTCTCTTTTGGCAGCACCCAAACCTCCAGCCAATATAACAGGTAAGTAAAGTCCCTGTTAGTGTTGCAAACATAATTTTTCCTTAACTAGTGTAATATTCCAAATTCTGTGATGAATTTCTTGGTGTTTTCATTATACTGTATATAATTTCATCCTAAGATTCAATAATACTTTTATCCCCTTAAGGTTCTTCTCTTCTATGTGCACATCAGTGTAATTTGATTACGATGCCCATCTGCCAAACTGTTCAGTTTTTCATTCCAGGAAAAACATTCACTCATTTCATTTTAGATTTTCAACATGCAAAATGTTTGCGAATGTATTTACATAGAATTTTAAACCATATCCCCATTTGCATGTTCCATGGTCTCTTTCTCTCTTTGCAGCTCCAGTCATATTATGATATTTTATTGTATATATACCGGTAGATAAAACAGTATTTTTTAGCTTTTAAAAAACTAAACTCAATACTTCGAGAACATCTGAATTGTTTCTTTTCGTTGCAGCGACTCAGCAACCTACCACATCAACGACT
The DNA here is from genome assembly GCA_018398635.1 of Cyprinodon brontotheroides. NCBI lineage: Eukaryota > Metazoa > Chordata > Actinopteri > Cyprinodontiformes > Cyprinodontidae > Cyprinodon > Cyprinodon brontotheroides. The sequence continues at coordinate 13,677 of JAGKQL010003778.1, read as the reverse complement.
ACAACTGATACTGAAAGTAAGAAAAATGTATTGTTTAGCCTGAAGTACTTAAAAAAAACTACTGAAAAGCATGAACTCTCTGTCCAAAAACAAAACAAAACAACCAAAATAAAAATGACTATTGTGAGGCAAACAGCCCATTCATGGTTTTACTGTGAAAGTTTTAACATTTCAAGTTAGATCTACTACAATCAGAGTTCTTAGCAGAATTTCCCACATTTATCTTAATGCTTTCAACCAATTAATTTACCTATCAGGGTTGAAAAAGGCTTATCTTTGTCAACATGTAGAGGTTGAGTGCTGTACATGAATGGGTCAAACCAGCCTTAGTCAGAAAGAGAGAGTCAGTTTGATTTTCCCTGGCTCTCATGCAAGTTTGTATGGATTTGCATTAAAGTAGATTTTAAAGTAGAATTTTTTTCGTCCAGTGGGCAGTCCAGGGGGGTTCTGGGGGCATTGGGAGCCCCAGGATGGGACTTCTGGAGGCTGGGTGCATCGTCCATAGGGTGGTCTGCCCTTGGGTGGGGTCACTGCTGGGGGTTGGGGGCTTGGGTACGGGTTAGTATGCTTCCTGGCTTGTGGACTGGTGACTGCCAGGGCTGTGCTTTACCACCTCTGCTCCCATTCCCTTGCCTCTCTTTTTCCGGGGATTGGCTCTCCATATCTCAGGTGATGGTCGAGTTTGGGTTGGGGAGTGTTGGAGGGACTGGGGACCCCCCGGTCTGGGTTGTGGTCTGCCTCTGGTCAATGTCAACTATATTTCTATAGCACATTTAAAAACACCTATATTTGCCCAAAGTGCTGTACAACAAGCATTATAAAGTTTAACAAGTGAGTAAAAAGATAATATTTTTTTAATAATAATTTTTTCTTTGGAAGTATCATAGCCTAATTAATATATTCTATTAACATCAAGCAACATGAATGGTATGGTTGTTACATGTCAGGTACGCTGGTCATTGACCTTGACCAAGGAATCTTTCAGTAGTACTGCAGTAGGTCCCTGGACTGGCATGGCTATCACTGCCCCTACACAGTTAGTGACTACTTTCACTCTGGGATCAACTTCAAAGTCATAGCAGGCCACTTCTTTGATTTTACTTTGGAGAATCTTTTGGCAATGGATCTATTAAGATTTGGAACAAAAGCTCATAAAACATTGCAAATTAATATCTGAATCTTTTCAAGTCAAGTATTTTTTTATTCAAACTCAATTAACTAAATTGAAACAGCTGAAATAATTTTCAAAATCTGAAAAAAAACTGCTTACAAATTCAAGTATATTAGAATTAGCCTGAAAATGAAATAAGCCTATGTAAAATCTAATCATTTTATTCACCTTTTAAATATTCATTTTTGAGTATTTATTTTATAAAATAGACTGTTTCGACACCATTCTAGATCATTTCTGACACTTTATTTGTTAAACTTAGAACCTGGAACCTGTCCAAGATTTCCTCCCCTCCTTATTTTCACATTCCCTCAAATCACATTGTCTTTGCCATTTGGCTGTGATGCCGTTCAGAACAGCAATGAAATCGAATGTGCCCTCTGGGCCATCGTGATTTGGTCCGGCTGCTCGTAAGCGCACAGCCTGCCAGATGTTGAAAGGGCAATATTATTACCATTACTGTTAATATATAATAGAAATGTTCACATTCAGTGATAAAATGTCACAGTGGATATATGGGGATGGTCATTTAAGAAGGGGGATGCCATCCCCCCCTCATCCCCCCTCAACTCGAGTACTGGCTGTACAGCAGCTGGGATAGACAGTGTGCCCAGATCCATCTCAGCTTGTGGTGTTTGTCCGCCTTGTTGTCTGGCATGACCCTACACGTGGCCTGCGGCTGCAGTCAGTTAAGGGGATGCTGGAAGGTGTTTGGTTCCTGGATAGTGTATGTATCAGGAGGGTGGGAATGTGTGAATGTGACTGGATGAATGTGAATTTTCTGTATCTACTTGTAAAGTTGAGTGTTTTCCTCCCGCCACCTACTGAACATCGTAGGCCCCAAGTATGAGGAGGGCCTGTCTCCTCCTATTTCTTATGATCCTCACCAGGCCCCTTTGGGGTTTGGCCCCTCTGGGGTCATTTTCGGGGTGCACTCATCTGTCCCTCTCTGCTGGGTGTGGCAGTTCCAATGTAAGCCCTCCTAGTGTCCCAGTTATCTAGGGTGCCTTTGGATATTTTGGGTACACAACTCCTTGTTTTTATCCAGAGCTCTGTTGGCCGAATCTGGGGCCACTCACCACTGTTATTAAGCTCTTTTTTTCTTCTGAGGAAGCTTTGTAAATCCTTTATATCCTAGGAAGCTTTGTAAATCCCTATATAAGCTTTTAAAAAGCTTCTTCAGAAACTTTGTAAATCCTTCATATCCTGGGTCTCTGAGTAAGACCCTTAACCCCAGATTGCTCCACAGGCCCTCCACAATGGCAGCTCACTGCTCCCCAAGGAAATGGGTTAAATGCAGAGGTATATGTGAGGTCAATAAATTTCTAAATATTATTAATATTATTGTTATTATTATGGTTATTATTATACCCGAGAATGCCCATGCATACGTACCACAGGACTTTGCTTCCAGGTGTTCACATATACACTCTAATACGAAATACTAAGCTGCAGGTAGAGATATCTATATACCACCCTGAATTATATTTTAAAATATATCAAACACCATACGTTTCGCCTTCCAGGCACATGGATACCTAAGGTACACCCGCTTCTCTGGAAGATATTTTTCATGTTTACTTTGGTTGTCTTTTGTCTTATTTTTTTTTTTTTTTGCTTTTGTTCTGTTTTCTGTTCCTCTAATCTCATACAGGTGTAGAAACTGACTTGTAGGAATTACTTTATATATTTTGTGTTGTCTATGTTTGTGGTTTTGTTTTATTTTCTCTCTTTTCATGCTGTTTCATGTCTCTATCTCTTTCTCTCCTTAGTTATTATTATCCATTGTTTCTTTCCTACCTCCCTTTTCGTCTCCTCGGCTGTTGTGTACGATTTTACTCTAAATATTTTTCAATAAAGTTTCATATGCAAGTACCTAGCAGAACCTTATGGCAACAGCCGATATTAGATTAGATTAGATTCAAATGTATTGTCATTACACAGGTACAAGGCAACGAAATGCAGTTTAGCTCTAACAAGAAGTGCAATAGCAGCAAGTGCGGGATAAATAATGGTTCTATAAATACAGGACATAGGTTCTACTGAATAAGTATTTGCCTGCTTGTAAAAGCAAAGCTATTGGGTTATCATCTAGCTCCAGAAAAACAATAAGCAAAAAATAAATGGAACAAAAATAAATTAGATATTTTGATTGGCTCTGAAATCCCAGCTTTAAATATTTTCATTTCAGGCATCCTTTTGTGTTCAACCCAGATGATTCCATGGAATTAAAATTTGTTCAAACGGACTTCATGTGTCAGCATGAAGTGTCACTTCTAGCGAATTCATTTATTTCTATATTTACCCTTACCCTTTCTAACTGTGATTCCAGTGAAGTAGCCTTCTCTGATAGCCCTGTGTCCTCCTCTTAGTTTGCACAGCTAACAGCATGGTGACTGTTTTAACAGAACCAGAACCTATTAGCATAAAGTCAGTTGCAGTGAAAGCAGAAATATTAAATGTTGGAGTTTAAAAGTATTGACTTTAAAATAGAAAAGGGCAGAAAGCAAGCAGGTAGGAAAAGAACAGAGCTGCCGCTTGCCTTTCCAATGCAGCCCCATTGTTGTTGCTTCCTTATGTTGTTTCTTACACACCACTTTTAAAAGATCTTTAATGGAATAAAAAAGATTCATGCCCCTGCTCTGAAACTTTTAAATGTTATGTGATAATTTTAGAGCTGTGGAAACAAAAATAATTGATTTCTAGATTTTGCTTTGTTCCTAAGAAATCAATCTCTAATCTTTGCTTTCAGTTCCTCCGACAACTGGAATTAAGAATACCTCTATAGTCGCCATTGGAGTGGTGGCCTCTTTAATATAATTCTGAGCTCCTGCATTGTCATCTGTAAGTAAAATGTATTTTCCCATGTCATCTGAGGAGGGGTTAAAGCATAGAAAGTAAAAAAGATAAACACGAACTGCTTCATTACACTGAAAAAAGTACTGCAACCGTTTTTGACATTGTTACTTTAACTCAATTGTTTCATGTTAGCAGGGTAGAACATAAAGCATTTTTTTTTAAAGTAACTAAATATGAGTAAGTAAATGCCAAAAGCGGTTGCATTATTTTTTTTTTCAGTGTACATGCATCAGCTGCACTTTAAAAATGCATCCAACTGTGCTTTAAAGAAATGCCTCTTTGATCTGTTGTCTCCAGATAAATATTGCATGACAGTTTCGGATTTTGAAATCATCCCCTTGACCCCCATGGTTCCAGTCTCTGTGGTTGTGGTGTACCCGGCGGAGACGCCTGCCTTTCAGAGGGCGGTGGTGGCACTGGCAGAGTTCCTGCAGTGGCATGGTGGCTGCAGAGTGGCAATTGATATGTGGCAGCAGGAAAAAATCGCAGAACTGGGACCACTGCGCTGGTTAGCTGACCAAGTGAAGAATGCCGATCGTGTGCTGATCGTCTCTCCTCAGGCGAAAACTGTAAGCTATTTTTTTTTTCTTTGGTTGACTCTGATAACTTCTGCTTCTTGCAAAAAATGAGTTGTTCTCTTCTTCTAGACCTCCTCCTTGCAGGGACACTCTCCTCCCACCAAGAGCCTCCCAGAGCATTCCATCCCAGCTGCAGCTCATGACCTTTACCCTCTGGTTCTCAATATGGTGGCCAGTCATGCTAAGAGTGCCAGTGAGCTGGCAAAGTTCTGGGTGGTGAAGCTGCATCCGAAAAACAACAAGAAGTCTTGTGTGCTGCTGCCAGAGCTTTGTACATGCAAGATTTTCTGTCTGATAAAAGATTTAAACAAACTCTGCAAGAATCTTCACGCTGAGAAGGCCGGCAAGAAGATATGGTCGATTTTGGTCAAACCCGAAGCTTTCTACAATCAAAACAGTACTGCCAAATTAAGGGAGGCTATAGAAATGCTAGGTGCAAATAAACCACAAATCTCTAATGGGATTAACCATCCAGACCTGTGTTGAAAAGGTTGAGGGGATACGTGGATAAATATATGATCTATTTTTTATACTCCAGCTTGTTTGTGCTTGATAATGTTTTTTTTTTTGTAACAATTTCAGACTATTGCAGTACGTATTTTATTTTGAGATTTCTAAATAGTAGCATTTAATAGGCACATTGTTATAGGAGTGATTCAATGTCAGAAACGCATAGCTGTCATGGTGACAATTGCAAAAAGGTACTTTACTTTTATTTGCTCCATTGTTAAAGCATTTGGCACCTGAGTTAGTAATCATCTCTTCAGATTTGATGTGGAATAGAGCCGAGGGGTCTACTACGCACACAACCTTTTCATATCCAAAGAGCCGTTTTGCCCAGAGTACTACCAAATAAAAGTTGTTTAGAGAACGCCAAAATATACCATGACTTTTTCTTAGAGAAAGGAAACCTTTTTTTAAAGCTTGTATAGGAAATTAGTTGTTGCCATCTCAAACAATCAATTCATATATTTTTATATGTTAAAACGTATCATTTTCAAGCTAATTCATAGAAAAATGTCTACTTAAAACATATTTCTGGTTCTTTTTAATCTTATTTCTTTTCCATCTTATAAAAAAAGCTAAAGCTATTGATACCGGTATATATATTATAGTAAATTATTTAGCTCTTTATATGCATTTTAGCCGCTATTAAGAGCCGCTGGAGAGGGTCCAAAAGAGCCATATATGTGGCTCCTGGAGCCGCAGGTTGCAACCCCTGTGATAGACCTAACATAAAGTATAATGTGAGAGCAGTCTGGAATTGACATGTTTTTCATAAATAATCACCAACAAAATATGAAAAGGAGTGCCTGTATCAGTATCTAACTTTACTCTAATACTTCTAAGTAAAATCTATTGCCACCAGTTGCCTTCAGGTGACTCATATCCTATAAAAAGGGACTGCCTGTTAAAAAGTGTGTTCTATGCTTATTTATTAGTTGGTTTGTGATAAGCTCTGAGATTTGTTGAAGAGATTTAATGATCATACTAACAAAATCAAGAAGACGACGACCAGACCAGGCAGGTCAGTATAAAGCTGGATTAGATTATGAAACAATATCCTAAACTTTGAACAGCTCATAAAGCTAGTTCTGTTTGATTTATCACCCTAATCTGGAAATATTATGGAAAAACTGCAAGCCTGAAATCCACCTAGCCATCAGCTTAAACTTAAAGGCCAGGTAAGGAGAACATACTGAAATAAAAGCAGCCCAGAGCTCCATGATGTTTCTAGAGGAGCTGCAGGGAATCCACAGCTCAGGTGGAAAAGCCTTTTGAAAAATGACAGTTTTATGTCATGCACTCCATGAATCTAAACCTTTTTGGATATTTTAATGAGTGATAAGAAGAAAGAATTGATATTCCCTTTTCGTGTATTTAAAATGTTATGTTTTAGTACAGACTGCACATAACCCTGAACCCAGCTTACCTGCCAAGTAACATGGAGGTGGTCAAATCATGCATGTGTGTAAGAATGGCCCAGTCTAATCCTACACCTGGTTTTTAATATACTACTTAAAGCTAACTTTCTTTCCGGGATGAGACAATTATAATCTCAATTTGTAAAGTGACCTTGAGTGTTTTAAAAGGTGCTTGTAATTCAAACTTAATATTATAAAATATATCACATTTTTGGCTCTAATTTATCAGTATAAAATTGTTAAATGTTTATTAAAATAAAAATGGTATTAAAGGTAATAAATCCAATGCTGTTCATCAGCAGGTGTGTGCATCACTGTTAAACTAAAGGGATTTGCACTTTGATTATCTAAAAGCATAGAAATGTGTAATAGCATGTTTAAACTACATCATTATTTTGATGCATCTGAGAATGGTTCCAGGGATATTTACTCATTATTTGCTTTTATTTAATATATAAGAAGAGCAATTATTTTTACAGTGAGTCAATACTTTTTGTCATCCAAGTGCAACTAGGTTCACACTCAGGTCAGACTGTTTGGTGAACCACTTCTAAGAACTTCACACACATTCTGCTATTTTCTTGAAATACTGCCAACAAGCAAACTGTAACAGGTGGCTTTTCACTGTGGCTGTTTTTGCAGTTTGCACAACTGTGTTCATTCTTTGTTTTCTGCTATACGTCCTTATCTATTTGTTTTTTAATTATCTTGTTATTTTTTTCCAAATGAATATGTTGTAGTTGGTGAGTGAGATAAAAAATGAATCAAATTTCTACATTGTTCTAATAGGCCTCAAGTCTACAATTACTGAATTTTTGGATGTTTTAATTTTGCCTAATAAGGATTTGTAAAATTTAAAGATAGAAAAAATAATCCATATGTTATGAAATATACTTTTTAGAGACTTTTTTTGTAACTTCAATAAAATTTTAAGGTTATTCTCAAAACTGGTCTAAACAAAATAATAATTAAAAAAAAGTATTCTACTCTGTTTGCATCAACTTCTGTATATACTCTCCATACTTAATAAAGCATTTTTGTCTTATCAAATCGATTGGCCTTTTAGCAAAGTTTTCTTTTCGACTGATAAACAATAGGCTTCAAATTTTCATAAAAAAGGGAACTTATTTCTTTAAACTACTGAATTATATGGTAACTTTTGAAATGTCTGTTGAAACGGAGCAGTTCTATGCACTGAATCATACTCAACCTCTGTTGATTGTTTATCTAAAATAGTTTTTATTTTTCCACCACATCATACAGCAGAAAACAGAAATTAATAAAAAGCGTGCAACTAGATATTTTTCCCTCCACTACACTCTCTATAAATAATGCAATATGTGTGAGTGTGTGAATGAATGTAGTGTAAAGCACTTTGGTCAAGTCTCCTAACTTGAATAAAGGCGCTATATAAGTACATGCCATTTACCATTTACCATGCCAATGGAATGAGTATTTTTACTCAACTATAATTTATTATTTTTATAATTTTTATCTATAATTAGATAATATGCACTTGAAATAAAACAATACAACTGTGTTGTCTTATGTTAAATGTAAATTGTCTTGTTCCGTTGGCAAAATGTCTCTTTTACCACCCCAATCCAAGAACAAATGCACTTATGTTAAGAACGACTGTGCATTCCCAAGGGGCGGTTCAATTTGAATGTTTTCATTTTCTCGTAAAACAAGCGCTTTTGTTTTTTGGTCCACTCTATAAAGCCCGCCGAACTCAACGCTATTTTGCGGCATTTTAAGTTGAGAAAATCTTTTGGATTGGAAATGGCAGTTTTCAAACTTTGGAAACAAATTCAGTGGATTGTTTTTTATTTTTTATGGAATGAAATTAAGAAAAATTGCCTCATTAGATCAATTTATACCACTTTTCGGTCAGGGCTCAAATAAGCAGAATTAACATGAGCACATTACTGTACCCCCATTCTCCATTCATTACACTGGCTTCCCATCTCCACCAGGATTGAGTACAAGGTTTCTCTCCTCACACATCAATGCATCTATAAACACCCCCCCTTACCTCAAATAACTTATCAACCCACACAACACAGAACAAGACTAAGGAAAATGGGAGATAGAGCATTTTGTGCTGCTGCCCATCTGTGGAATGCCCTCCCCGGACACCTTGAGAGCACTCAATCCACTGAGTGCTTTAAAAAATACCTTAAAACATTTCTTTTTTGCAAAGATTTTGGTCCCCTTTAAATGCTTTTTTCTCTCTCTTTTTACCTGTAGCACATTAAGATGTTTTGATGGAAAGTATAGTATAAATTAAATGTATTATTATAATTAAAATACTGTTGCTTTCATGGGCGATTCTCAGGGATGGGAAGTAACGAAGTACAAATACTTCGTTACTGTACTCAAGTAGATTTTTCTGATATTTTTACTTTACTTTACTACTTTTTTTTTTATGGCAACTTTTTACTTCTACTCCTTACATTTTTACACAAATATCTGTACTTTCTACTCCTGACATTTAAAAAAATTGGCTCGTTACTTTAGTTTTGAATCATTTCAATGGACTTACCGTTATTATTTTTCACGTCATCAATACCAAATTCAATCTAATTGGATGGGAATCTACGTTGCATTTGACGCATCTCTACAAGATGAATCGACAGATTCGGCGGTATTCATTGGCGGCAAATCATTGCAGCTTGGTGGCGGTGGCGTTAGCATAGTAGTATGGACGACGAGATGATTGAAAATGAACACAACGGAGATCTAGTCCTATTGGCAGACATCCATTTAAAATGTAGGCAACGGCATGAAAAAAGTGGTTTCTACTTTTACTTTTATACTTTAAGTAAATTTACAAGCCTGTACTTTGTTACTTTTACTTGAGTAAAGAATTTTAATCAGTACTTCCACTTTTATCAGAGTATTTTTTAACACAAGTATCTGTACTTTTACTCAAGTACGGAAAGTGAGTACTTTTGCCATCTCTGGCGATTCTAGACAGGGGCCAATAGGGGCCAGTGCCCGTAGTTCATGTCCAAGCCCCTGTACTGAGGACATATTACTCAAAGAAATTCTAATGATGATATCAGCTGGAACAGACATGGTTATTGATAGGTCCTTTGGATCTATTTCAGTTTTTTCTCTACAAATTCCGTTTTACTAATTATTTAAAAACAATAGGGTGATAGTTTCAGTGCTATTGAGATAAGGATCCCAGTTTTTTTAAACAAAATAAAACTTTGAATTAAGTTCTAATTTAGATTTTATAGAAAGAGGGTAATTTTAGCTTAAATTAAGTCAAAATATGTAAAATACCTAAATTATGAATGTTTATTGACCTACTTAAGACGTTTTTTATTTTTAATCAAATCTAATTAATAGACAATTTACTTTAGTAGCTATATTTATATATTTGGATCCTTACTTTACTTTTTCATGCTTTATATTTGCCCCCATGAAAAACACGTTGGCCCCCTCAGCCCCCTGGTACATTTGGTCTAGAACCACACCACTAGTTTGCTTTCATGCTATAATTTGGTTGCTTTTTATTAATCTAGTGTTTTTGTTTTACCTTTCTCTGTTCATTACACCTGGGAATGGCTAAAAACTGTCACCATACGGAAGGCAATAATCGAAAACAGTCATACAAAAGAGCATGACTTTTATTTTGCTCTTTTTTACTTTTTTTTAAGTAAAACTAGAAGTCCCTTCAGCCAACATTCTCATTATCATGTGCTTACCAGATGATGGCGGTAATGAGCCGTGACGTTGTTTACAAACAGCCCAAACGTCCGCAGAAGAAGAATCCACTGAAATAATGGAGGAATTAGCATGAATATTTGGAAGGAAATGTAGTAATTTGGTGTGTGAGGTTTTTATGCTAATAATAGTACATTATGGGGTAAATGTAATGATAGAAATGGGAGAAATAATAGAAGAAGAATTAATAGAAAGTAAAAATCTTGTATGTATTAATGATGGGAGGAACTAGACTTAATATAAGAACAGGGGATGGAATCAGCTATTGATTTAACAATAGTCTCAAAATGGGTTAGCTAGTATTTGTGAATGGATCATTGATAAAATACAACAATAGGTAGTGATCATTATCCCATTACAATAAAAAGTAGGATTAAATATAAATACAAAAATAGAAAGGTCAGTAAAAAATGGGATTTTTTAATAAAAGCAGATTGGATTAAATTTGAATTTTTAAGTCAAATAAAATTAGAAAAAAGAAGTGGATATGGAAATGAATATAGATGAAATAAATTTAAAATTTGTGAGATAATCTTTGAAGCAGCAGATAAATCTGTGAAAAAGTAGGCTGTAAAAATTCTAAGAAAATAGTACCATGGTGGACAAATGAATGTAAAAGAAGCAATAAAAGCAAGAAACAAAAGCATTTAAAAGGTATTAAGAGGTAGCAAAAGTATGAGAATTTAATTGATTATAAAAAGAAAAGCAAGCTATGGTAAGGAAATTAATTAAGAATACAAAAAGGAAATACTGGAGAGAGAGGGTACACAGCACAATAGGGAAGAGGAAACAAAAAGTAGAAAAAATTTGGAAAATGATTAGAAGAATGAATGGCATTAAAAGAAATTGAGATATCCTATATTAAAAGTAGATATATAAATATAGTTAAGAAGACGATGATAAAAGTAGAAATATTGGCAAAAGAACATTCAGTAAAAACCACCAGTTCTGACAATATTAGTGGGGAGGGTAGAAAAGGAAGAGAAAATACAAAACTCAAATATAAAAGATGTGTTGCAGAATGAAAGAAGAAGCAAATAATTTGTTAAATGTTGAATTCACAAAAGCTGAATTGAACTCTACATTTACAAAACTTAAAAAATACAGCACCAGGAAAGATAAAATATGGTATAGAATGATAAGTCCAGCCCAGTGAAAAATCTAAAGGATAATATTGGAATTTTATAATAAAATTTGGGAGGAGGGAAATTACCAATGGAATGGAAAGAATCAATTATAGTACCAATAGCAAAACCAGGGAAAGATAAATCAATACCAGAAAATTATAGACCAATAGCTTAACATCAAATTTGTGTAAAATAATGGAAAAAATGATTAACAATAGACTAATATTTTATTTAAATAGCAAGGGGTATATAGTAAATTATCAAAAGTGGATTTCGAAAAGGGAGGAGTACTAATGATCCAACATTATGTCTAGAGCATGAAATTAGAAAGGCACAAGTAAAATAAAGAAAATGGGTGGCAGTATTTTGATATAGAAAAATATGATATGATGTGGGTAGAGGATTATTAATAAACTATATAGGTTGGGCATTAAAAGGAAAAGATATATCAATGGATTAAAGACTTTTTACTAAATAGGAAAATTCAAGTTAGAATACGGTGAGTAACATCAGGGTATATAGAGTGAGAATGGTATTTTTACCACAGGGGAGTATAATAAAGTCCGTTATTGTTCTCTATTATGATAAATGATATTTTTTTAAAGGTATTGATAAAAAGAAAATGGATGTTCACTCTTTGGCGGATGATGGAGCTGTTTGAAAAAGAGGGAAGAATTTAGATTTCATTGTTAAAATGCAAGATGTTACACGAGCTAGAGAGATGTAAGTGCTTTGGCAATGGGGATTTAAGTTTTCAGTCTAAAACAAAGTAATGGTATTTACTAGGAAAAAAATAAACAGGGAAGTAAAATTAAAATTATATAGTCAAGAGTTAGAGCAAGTAAAATGTATTAAATTTCTAGGATTATGGTTTGATGATAAACTAAAATGGAATGTACATATCCAGAAAGTTGTTGATAAAAGTAAGAAAATCTTAAATATTTTGAGATGCTTGGCTGGCAATGATTGGGGAGCAGATAGGCAATCTTTGAAACAGGTTTATACAGGTATGATAAGAGCTAACATAGATTTTGGTTGTATTGTTTACGGTTCAGCAGCAAAAGCACATTTGGTTAAACTAGAGGTAATACAACATCAAGCATTAAGATTGTGTTCTGGAGCATTTAAAACCACACCAAGAGCAGCAATGGAAGTAGAGATGGGAGAAATGCCATTAGAATTAAGAAGATTAAGGTTGGAATTAAATTATTGGTTAAATTTGCAGAGCAATAATTCAGATCATCCAGCTATGGAAATTTTAAAACCATGTTGGGAAAAAGAAACAAAAGAAATGGGGGTCTTGGATTGGACGGTGAAAACAAAGCCAAAGAATTTAACATGAATAGTCTGGGGGAGTTAGTCATACAACACCAACATCGGTATACCCGCCATAGTTTTACCAGAAACAACGGCTGATGGATGTGACAATCCTTGGAAAGAAACAGGATAAATCTATCATCATTGATATGGTACAGGTACATTTAAACGAATTACTATCAGTATATTCAAATCTATACAGATGCATCAAAGATAACTGGAAAAGTAGGAATAGGTTTTGTTTAGAATTCAATATAGAGGCGGAAAGCAATTACAGGCGATTTATCGAAGTATACACAGGAGAAATGATGGCAATTTTATTGTCCTACAATGGGTAGAAGAGATAAAACCTTTAAAAACAATAATCTGTTCAGATTCAAGTTCTGCATTATTAAGTATTAAAAACAAGCAATCGGATAGTAGAATGGACATTTTATTAGAAATATTTCACACATTATATAGAATTAAAAATATGGGTGTGATAGTTTACTTTTGTATGGGTTCCAAAGCACATATTGGAATAGAAGGAAATGAGAGAGCAGATGAAATAGCAAAAGGGGCAATTCAAAACCAATTAGCATTAAAGTTAAAATAAGTAAAGCTGAAGGAAAGAGTATGGTTAAGGAAAACTGATGGAAAAGTGGCAGAAAAGGTGGGATGAAGAAATAACAGGAAGATGGTTTTATAAAATTCAGAAGAAGGTTGAAGAAAGAAGAAAGGGAAAAAGAAATAGAAAAGAGGAAAGAGTGATAACCAGGATAAGATTTGGGCATACTGGACTTAACTACTCACTTTTTAAAATTCAAAAACATGCAACTGGTAAATGTGAATATTGTGGAGAATGGGAAACAGTAGAACATGTTATTCTAGAATGTGATAAATATGAAAGAGAGAGAAGATGTATGAAAAAAGAGTTTGAAAGTATTAAGGAAAAATTTATGTTAATAGATATTTTGAGGAAA
>JAGKQL010003776.1:0-18652 GCA_018398635.1 Cyprinodon brontotheroides | reverse complement strand
TGTGTGTGTGTGTGTGTGTGTGTGTGTGTGTGTGTGTGTGTGTGTGTAAAAGTTAAAGATCATTTCACACCATGCAGATGTCTGAAGAGGAATTATCCCAAAGATCTTCCCAGCATCAGCGTTGTGCTGATCTATGTAAACGAGGCTCTCTCTGTGATTAAGAGGGCAGTATGCAGCATCATTACCCACACACCAAAACACCTGTTGAAGGAGATCATTCTGGTGGACGATCACAGTACCTACAGTAAGTTTGGCTTTGGTCTAACAATCTAATTATCTAATATCTAATTTTCAAGACGTTGTTAAAAAGCTATGATTTAGTGAAAAGTAGCATTGTTTTGCTAATAAAACCAAAGAAAACAAAAATGTATTTTCAAGCTGAGGAAAAGTTTGACTCCCTACCATCTATTGATGGTGTATCCCCTTTAGGCTGGATTAACATCAGTGAGGAGCTTAAAAAAACTCCTTACTTCCAGCTGTGAGACTGAGCTTTAACAAGATACAAGACTTTTCCATTTCTAATATTCTCCACCAGTCCTTGGTGAAATGTTTTGGGTCATCATAATATTTTGGGGTCCATTTCTGCTCTACCGATTTTAAAGATGGTATCACAGATTACCGCTGATTTAAATTTCGTTAGCAGGTACAGAAAATCCGCAGCTTCCTTTCTTAAAATGTAGCTAACCCCCATTTTTTTATTTCTTATGTTTGAATGTGGGCTTGTTTAGCGCTGTAGTATTTGTTGAAAATTTGCCTTACTGCTGCCCTTGCAGAGTTGAACAGTGGCAAATGCAGTTGAATTTTCCTTAAATGTTACAAGCTGTAACAGGTTTTTTCTAACTTCAATCGCCATAACCCTGAGCTAAGTCAGCACATGGCTTGAACTGATAAGATTCCAGCCCACAGGGCTCCAAGAAGCCTTCGTTAACCCTCCTGTGCAGAGGGGGCTGGAAAATAATCCACCTCAAAAAAACTTGTGCTCGGCATACCTATCAGTTAACCTGGCATAAGCCAGATTCAAACATGTAGTTCAATTTGAATTCTTCATAGTATCATTTGTGAAAAGGCTTCTGTGGAAGAGTCCATTTTGTACAGTATTCAAGCTGATTGGGTAAATCACCAAGTGTAAAGCTGCCTCCCATGTCAAGCTTTTAGCCAATCACTGCAGGAATAGCTGCTGTGATAGAATCAGATATTGTGTTTTATTTACCCACCATTTGATTGTGATGTGTAATTCATCGTGACAATCCCAACAATGTTTTTCCTGGAACAAGTTGGATAAAAGCATATCTATGCATTTAGAGATTAGCAGCCATGACTCTGAATACTCAAATACCAGCTGGTAATCATAGCAGTGGACTTTTTAACCACTGTTGCAAAGTTTTATCAGTAATGCTTTTCAGCTTTTAAGCCATTTGGTCATCCATGAGAGTGACTAAGGAGATGATAACCATTGGATCCTTCTGCAGCTTCTTCCATTGTTTCCGCGACAGAGTTAACTAATACCATCAAACTGTTGCCAAATCAGGTCGATACCAACATAGAAACATCTTTTAAGTTTACTCAAAAGAATGAAAATGGATAATTTTGCTATTTAATAAAGAAATAGAGGCTGTTCAGCTAAAATAGACTGAGTAGCAGAGTCTAGAGGTACATCAAATGGCCCAGCCATGTTTATTTTGCGATGGTTTGCCACTTCTGGTTGAGGGGCATACACATCACTGCATTTCATTGGTTTTGAAACATATCTATTCAAGGCCTAATGCATCTATTAACTTCTGACAAAATATATTTTTGGGAGTTTGTTGGGGCTGAAACAATTAATTGAACTAATCGTAATTAATCAACTATTAAGATTTTTTAATTTAGTAATCGATTAATTTTTTTAACATGAATTATCGAGAATCCTAAAACATGCCTTTAAACACAGAGGGACCAACTTCAAGCAGTAAAGTATACCAAAATCTATATTTATAAATATATTGCATCCTAAGATATATAAAAAAACCATGTTTGTCAATATGTAACCAAGTCCCTAAAGTGGAAAAGCTTTGTTTTCACTGTTTCTTTTGTAAAAACTTTTCTATAAAAGGAACGCTTTTACTGATTAATAACCAATTATTAATCAATTAATGGGAAAAAAATGAGTGGTCTGGTTTTGCTGGGGTTTCTTTCTGTTAAAGGGAGTTTTCCTCTCCACTGTCTACAAGCATGCTTGGTTTTGAGTGCCTTCAAGTCAATGAGTCGAAGCAATCAGCTGGTTTCCATTAGATAGAAAACTCTGATGTAAGGAATCAGATTTGTATGATCTACAGTTTGAATTGTCTCTGTAAAGTGCCTTGAGATTACCGTGCTGTGAATTCAGGGCTATATAAATAAACTAAATCCTAATTGAATTGAGATTTTACAGAGGTTGCTTGAAATACTACACTTTAGAACTTCAAGAGAGATCATCATCAGATGAACATAGGATTAACTTTCACTCTAGCAGTCAGAAGCACCAAACTTTATATTACTATAATGTTCAGTATTACTATTCATTAAATATTTCCAAATGTGTAAAAATACAAAGATTTTATAAGGCGCCCTAGTATGTTCACCTGACTGTGGATCCCACATTTATTAATCTTATACAGGAGATTTTGTTTAAGCCCAGATGGCAGGTCACAGGTTTTGGGGCTTAACAAACAAAAATCTAATTGAAAGATCAGATTAATTTCAGGTTACTTGGAACTTGTACTTCTCTGTACTTCCAAATTCTCTACCCTTTGTACTCCTTTGCCATGAAGGAACTTTTTTTTTTTTAGATGATCTTGGAAAACCTTTGGAAGACTTTATTGATGAGGTTCACAGAGAAATGCCTGGTCTTATTAAAAAAATCTGGCACACACGCCAGATGGGTTTGTCCCAGTCCCGGATCACAGGCTGGAAGAAGGCCACAGGAGATGTTGTGGCCATTTTAGATGCTCACATTGAAGCTACTCTGGGATGGTAAGCACAAAACTTCTCATAACCGCTAAATGTCTAAAAATAAATGTAAATCTAATTCAGTATAAAACATGTAGCTGACTATATCTCCTGCAGGGCTGAACCTTTGTTGGCCAGGATCAAAGCTGACAGGACCGTGGTGGTGTCTCCTGTGTTTGACAAGGTCAACTATGATGATCTACATGTAGAAAAATATATGCCGTTCGCTCAGGGCTTTGAATGGGCTCTGTGGTGCATGTATGAGCCCTTCAAACCAGACTGGAATGAAGGGGACGAATCACAGCCTGGAAAGTATGTGGAAAAAGGAGATCTTCTCTTTGACCCCTCAGTGAGCTGGAATGGATTTTGAAGGTTTAATGTAGTCATGACCTTTTCACCACAGGTGGATACATTTGATCAGTTATATATCAAACTTAGTCTGAAGAACAAATCCCCTCCGTCACAAATGTCAAACATTGAAAATATAAATTTGAATAATAAAGCTGTTTTAATGCAGCCTAATAGGAAAGTTTTTTATAACCATGAAATTTTAACATCATAGTATAGCATATCAATTAGACTTAAGCCCAAGCTTTGACTAGGCCACTATGTACCCTTATTTGGCTTATTATTGAAGTTTCTGTGTTGGATTTGTTAATGTTCACTGGATCATTTTCCAGCTTCATCATAACCCATTGTGCCCCATAAAGAGAGAGCAGAATTCATACCGCATGAATACTTTGCGACCAGGAGAACACCAGAGCTCTGGTTTGAGCCAAAAGAAATGATCAAAGACTCCTGGATAGATGGGAAAAGGTCTTCTAATTTAAGCCTGTTTGTGGTTAACATTACTCTATTTTAGCCCCATTTCAGACATATTTTTGAACTGGGATTAAGTTTGTGGTTAAATACCTGTATACCTAAGATAGCAGTTATCCCAACTCAAGTTTATCCTGCAAGTTACTCCATGAGACAACTCATGAACTTCTTGAAGCTATCCACAATCTGTTACACTTTTAGATGTGATCATACACAAGAAAAGCATGCCCTATACTGTTACTATGGCTCAAATGTGCATCAGATGTATAAACACTTTTCCATGTTCTCTAATAAATACAAATTGTTTAGCTATTTCACAGGGATTGTCTTAATTCTTTCATAATAAACCATGAACCAAGGTTTAGCTTCACACGTTTATAATATGTGTGGACTAATCCTAACTCAAGCTGTCTAATGCAGTAGGTAAAGATTAAATACAATAGCTGATAACTGGGCCATACCTCATATAACTGCACTTTTATATTTTTTCATTGATATATTGCTATGTCCTTTTTGTGTCCGCTGGGTTACACCTAGATGCAAATTTCACCTCTGTACTCAGACACACCCTTTTTTGTTCATGTCAAACAGGTGTACTTTTGAGGATGAACTGTCATTCTCTATCACTCATGCAGTTACTGGTCTCTGCCACGCTAAATCTACTTATTTTGCTGCAGGACCAGTTTTGCCTGTAATTTAATGTATTTGTAATCTATCTCTGAATAAAATAGTTAATATTTTAACTTTTATTGGCTCACAATTTATATTCTTCTTGTTGCCTTTGTTTATCATGTTTTCTGCATTTCATTGATGAGGGATTCTCGCTGAAACTACCCTGAAATCTGGATCTCAGACTCGAGTTAGCTACCTGATATCCCCTGTTCTAAAATCAAAAATCCTAAAAATCACAAAACTGAATAGGATGACTCAGTTGCATTGCTCTATACTCAGAGCAGTTAACTTTCTTCAAAGGGTAAACAAGGACCGCTAGATGGTTTACACACACAAAGGCTTTAGAATAGAATAGAATAGAATCAAAACAATAGGATAGAATAGAAACAATAGAATAGAAAAGAATAGAATAGAAAGTAAAATCCCTTTTTTGTCCAACAATGGGGAAATTCTGATGTTTACAGCACCAAAAAGATTATAGAAAAAATGGTCACACAAATATGGACCTTAGAATAGTGAAGAGTTAAAAGATAAACAATAAAATACTGTTCTGTAAAGTGTTTTCAAGAATCTCTCAGTAAAAGATAGGGATAAAAATAAAAAAAACTCCAACAAAACAGGGATGGCAGAGCCAATGCATTGCATACAACAAATATGGATGTGCCATAATTTTCTTTAGTTAAATAACAGCATCTAGGTAATCTTTTCTTGACCAAAGTAGATCTAACTCAGGCCATTTAATTCAGTAGGTTAAAATTGAATGTTAGCCCAAAACCTTAGTTATTACAAATAGAAGTCACTGCTAAAGCCTTAAATTGGTATAGTGATGGTTTCAGACCTGATCCTTTACAGGCAGATAAGATAACTGCAAAGTTTTCCTTCTATTACCCCAATAACAATTCCAGGATCAAAGGACTGATTTCTCAATAGGATCTAGGGGGTATTTAAGGTAGTGGCGGCCTAGTGGTTAGGACATTGAACTTGGAATCCAGAGGTTCTGAGTTCAAGCCCCACTCCCACGGACTGACACTCTGAGTACCTGAGCAAAGACCCTTAACCCCACACTGCTCCCCGGGCGCTGCACAATGGCAGCCCACTGCTCCCCAACGGGATGGGTTAAATGCAGAGAGTTAATTTCATTGCTCTGTACTTGTGACAGTGTAATGACAACTAAAATAAAGCTAGAAAAAAAAGCTGATCCAGAAAAAGAAATTGATTACTGTAACAGGTTCTACTAGTTGATCCATTTTGATTTCCATTTTATACTGTACTAAATATTAAAAGCAGCCTGTGATGGACAGGCAACCCGTCCAGAGTGTACCCCACCTTTCAAGTGCTTGAGATACACACCAGCTCCCTATGACCCTGACGGACGGATGGACGGACGGGCAGATGGATAGATTTTATTCAAATCTAAGATATAAAAGCATTTTGAAGTTCTTTTGGTTAAAGATCAAATGTGAAGTGACTATTACTATGTTGGTATTATGTACAGCCTTTTTGTACAGCAGGCAAGTAATTGTCTGAGTTTTTCATGCTGTTTTGTGTCTTTCATGCAGGAGTCCTTCTGTGATGGGCATCTTTGCAGCAGACAGGTATTTCCTTGGAGAAATCGGTGGACTTGATGGGGGCATGACAGTTTACGGAGGAGAAAATGTTGAATTTGGGATTCGTGTGAGTGACAGCAGATTTTGACAGCAATATTTATTTATCTGATTTATTTACACAGGTGTTATATTTATTTATTTATATTTTTTCTATAATCTTTTTGCTTCTGTAACACCAGAATTTCCCCATTTAGGGACAATAAAGGGATTTTATATTCTACTCTATTTACATTGTTTAAGTAATGATAAACACTGTTGTAAAATTGGGGCTAGCACAATAACTCCTGAACTCTGATCTGTGTTGACTGCTCAGGTGTGGCTGTGTGGAGGAAGTGTGGAGGTTGTGCCTTGCTCCAGGATAGCTCACATCGAGAGAGCACACAAACCATATGCACCTGATCTCAACCCATCCATGAGGAGAAATGCCTTAAGGGTTGCTGATATTTGGTTGGATGAGTACAAGAAAAATGTGTTTATTGCCTGGAACATTCCTCTTAAGGTGAGTTGTGCTCGATATTTCAGTTGGAAAAAGGCTAAAAGAAAGATTAATTGAGACTAAAGTGGAAGTATTTTAATTCTTCTTTGATGAGTGTAGTAAGACTAACCAATTAAACCAGAAACTATCATTGTCTTTAGGAATGCATTATATTGTTGGCAAAACACCACCTGTCACAACCAAGCAACTAATTAAGTTGTAATTAATCTGTAATTTATAATTCCTTAACCAAAACTCCACCTTGTTTCCCATTGACATTTTGTTTTTATTGAGGGTTAAAAGGGACTATGTTAAATATTTAAATGAATAGATCATGAAATACTTATATGAATCTAAGTTTTCCATGGCATAAATAAATCTCTGATTAAGTTGGGTGAGGGCAAAACAGACTAACATCTGATTGGCTGCTTTGCACAGCAGGTTCAGACAACTTCTTCCAAGTTTGCTGTGTTCTAAAGTCAGTGTCTTGGGTGAAAAGTGGTTGAAATAATTAGATAACTAAAAGACGGTGTTAACATTAATTTACAAAAGACTCTGAGTTTGCTGAAAAATGCCTCTATAACTTTTAGCAGACAGCTTGGTGTGGTTATGCAGAGAGAATGCCTCCAGACTTCATTCATAATCGCCATTAGTCCCGCCCACATAATTTGATTGGTAGAGTGAAACTTATAAACAATTTTGTAGTGACTCTTCTGAATAAATACAGACGGAAATAATTATATGTGTTTCTTAAATGATTGTATTTTAAAATGAAAAGATTTCATTATTTAATGATTTAACAGAACAATTCATAATTTATTGACATTTAATTATTTAATTTAATGATTTCATGATTAAATTGCATATTTACCTGTTTAATGTTGTAGTAAATATATAAAATATACAATGGTAGATAAATGGTATTTGCAGTTACTTACCACAACATTTATTTAATCATGGTACCTTTATTTTAATACTTTTGTCCCTTTTAACCATCCACAGTTTTATAGCTGGTAATTTTGTCTGGATACAGTTGACATAAGCAGAACCTAAATAATACATCTGTATCAGTCTAAAGTAAGGTCGTTTCTTGCAGCAATAAAAGGCCATAGCACAATCCATGTACATCTAGTCTTCAGGAGTCAGTGTCCTGCATGTTTTAGCTGTGTCCTGCTCCATTACTTCTGAACACATTTGGACCAAGTTCATGTGATTCTGCTGTAGTTAACATTTGAAAAATCAGGTTTTCCCCATCTCAGCATTACAGCAACCTCAACAAGTATTAGCCGCTATGTTAAAAGCACAAAAGTTTTGAAATAATATCTCTGCTGTTCATCCTTAAACCTTAGTTCTGTTCGCAATAATTAAAACTGAATGAAATATGAAAATATGAAATATGGTCTTTCCAAATAAATAGATCAAGGCTCCATGTATCTATCAATGTCAAAGAAAGTAAACCCTTTTAGAAGTTAACACCTAGCTTTAATAGATTAGATACTTGTTTGTCACCTTATTCACAAAATACCGCCTTCAATTTAACAAACAACAGCATAAGTCTGAAATTAAGAACTGAAATAAACTGTCCATAATGCCAAAGCTTTAGTTACAACAACCTGTAAAGCATAAGGCTGGTATTTCAATTTAATAAAAACCTGATTTAGTTTAAATCCAGTCCTTAATGGAATGTGTTTCCGCACATTCCATTAAGGACAAGTACAGTATATGCTGTTGTTTAGGGCAGGGTTCTTAAACGTTTTCCAGGCCAAGGACTCCCTAATTATGTATAGTATGAAATTGTGTTATATCAAACTGGCCCTATAGTCATTCTATTCACTCTATTACAGATGGAGTCCTGTAATGCTAAAGTAATTTCTCCCCTGGGATTTTTAAGCTATTTCTGATTCTGATTCCTGGTTGATGGGACAGGTGTTGTCGAATGAAAGCGGTTACTCAGCTTGAAAAGAGCTCCTGTGTGTAAGCTGAATAATGGTAGTATTGATGAGCTGAGAGACATCTTCTGCCTCAATTTATCTGTTTATTTCAATGTGTTGAATTCATGTTAATGTGTATTTAAAGTAATTTCAATTAATGGAAAAGTGCAGGGGGGAATATAAAAAAAAAAAGTCTAATCAACCTAAACTTTTGCGACCTACATGCAGTACCTCTATGGACCCCCTAGGGGTTGCGGACCCCCTGTTGAAGATCTCTGGTTTAGGGTATTATTACCTCTGCAGTATCCAAGACCTGAAGTAGAGATTTATTTATAGAACAAGATAAGGAACTTAGACTTGGAGTGTCAGTAAACATGTCCTCTAAATCTCAAGGTTCAGTCAAAGTTTAAGTTGTTGTAGCTGTTGACCAAAGTTGGGCAGGTTTAATGCTGCTCGTAAATCAACAACAACCTCCCCAAAAGCAAGTCCACAAATCACAGTATACTTTAGAAAAGGTGGCTATGATCACATGAACATAGCACACAGCTTTATGCATTATAACACTACACAGATAAATTTACATACAATTATTCTAACAGGTCTAAACTTGGTTCTTGTTTCTTGCTTCCTGCTTCTCTGTGTATTCTACTGACCTTCCATCCTGATTCCTCACATTTAAAGGAAGAACAGCATATTTTACCCTGACAGCTGACATTCATGCTGCTGATCAGACCCATATGTTTTCAGTCCAACGCCCCAGTTGCTTCCTTTGTGTCCATCTCTGCTCCGTTCTACTCTCAAACGTGGCTCCTGCCTTGGTTCCTTATGTACTTCAAATTATTTCCATTTTTCCTGCACTCATCACATCCCTATGGCGTGTTCCACGACTTGCCTCCTTTACTGCTTTATTTTCTCTCTGCCCAACTTCCTGTCCACCTGCAAATGAATCAAACCTTAACAAAAACATTAGAATACATACAATATAACAATATAGAACAAAGTCAAAAGCTAATACATATCTGTCAGGAAAAAATACTAATAATTACTTTTCCCTACTAAATAAATATTATCAAATTAAAGGTTTGGTCTAAAACTTTCACTGTAAGTGTTTGCTGATACAATAAATAATTTATCAATTTCAAATTTTCTGTTATATATTTTCTTTATATATATATTTAGCTGATTATATTCCATCTGCTAAAGTGTATGGTGTATGTTTTAATTTGGCACAAATTCAACCTAAATATAACTTTTTAACATGTACTATTTTGATATCAACAAACAGGATCATGGGATTGATATTGGTGATGTATCAGAGAGGAAAAAACTCAGAAAGAACCTGAGTTGTAAACCTTTCAGTTGGTACCTGGAGAACGTGTACACCAGTCTGGAAAGATTGGATAATATCCTGGGCTACGGTGTGGTAAGGAACATCTTCAGGGGTTCATGCAAAACCAGTTATTCTGAAATAATATACACTGTTCACATAAAGAAATAGGCTTTTAAATATAACATTTACACATGTAAAGCTCTGAAACAGCACTCTGATCAGCTGCAGAACAGCCTTCACAAGAGGATGTGTGTGGATCAGGGAGCGATTCCTGGAAGTATCCCAATTTTATACGAGTGCCACTTCCAAGAACCACAGGTAACAAAGATACTGATATGAGCTTAATATTAATACCAAGTCCAAAAAGTGAAAATGTTCCTTTCCTGCAGCGATGTTACTACAACACCGAGGGTGAAATAATCATAGGGAATATAAAATCTCACAAATACAGCAGTAACCGCTGCCTGGTGGATCCAGGTTCTGGCAGCATCCCAACTCTGCATGAGTGCAAGGTGGCAAAGGTCAACCAGTTACACATGAACTGGGACTTCAGACAAGTAAGCTGGGAGCTTTTTTCACTACCTCAATGCTTTCCATCTGAAACAACGGTGTTATCACATTAATGCTGTCTCAAACTTTCACAGGGCAAAGAAATTAGGAACAAAGCCACAGACAGATGCTTGGAGATCGCCCAGGGAGACAACTTTT
Organism: Cyprinodon brontotheroides; assembly: GCA_018398635.1. NCBI lineage: Eukaryota > Metazoa > Chordata > Actinopteri > Cyprinodontiformes > Cyprinodontidae > Cyprinodon > Cyprinodon brontotheroides. The sequence goes on along the minus strand of JAGKQL010003776.1, from coordinate 8,143 downwards.
ACTATCAACTCATCCTTCAGAAGTGCAGCGGGCAGAGATGGACCATTCAGCACCTCATCACAACCTTCTAGCTACACAGAGAAAATCTGAACAGTTGAGACAGCATCTATAAGTCATGCACTCTTTAAATTAAGCTATTTTAGAGCGGGAAGTTCATAGCCATCAGAAGTTTTGTTTGCCACAAACCCTCAAGGTGGCGCAGCAATCATGTGGGTGATTCTCCTATCAGATGACATAGCCTGCAAAAAGATAAGCATGATGAAAAATTAACCCACTCTGACTATCCCCAGGATGAAATGCAATGGTGGCAGCATCATGTGGGTGGAGCTTTGTGCAACCAACTGTGAAGGAGCAGAGATTAGAGTCTGAGACGATGTCCAGCTGGTACCTATAAAAATAAACTATTACTCTTGTCATAAAGCAGTACCTACCATCCTATGTGCAAACAACTTGAACATAATAAAAAGATCAGTGAAAGTTAAGACTGATATGTTTCTTATTTATTCTATAAAAGCATTTCTTTTTTGAAGATATTAGCAGGGTTTTATTTATCAACTGTTTCTTAAATTGAATAAATGTAAAGAAGGCGGGGAGGTGGTGTAAGCGTACATCATCCCTTCCATCTTTCTACAGTAACTCTCGCACCTGTGTAGGTATGTAATAAAGCATCCTTCATCACCAGGATCAAACTAATACCTTAATAACAAGCTAACATTTGGTAAAAATACAAGCTTCCCACCTCCTCTTCTTGTCTCTGGGATTTTCATACCACCATACACTTCCATTGTTGGCAATAAAGAAATATAATAATTGTTAGGAAATTTAATGAGCAAGCACCGAACTTGTTTTATAAAAAAATGACTAGAAGGACAAAATAATTTCCTCATGTATGCCTCCAAACGTTCAGCTTGGCACTTCTTTTGTTTGCTTTAAAGGTATAGTGGTGGGATTTAATTTTCAATAAAAAAAAACATACACAAAAAACCCTGTGCCCGCTCCAGAGAGGGAGCTTTATTAACGTAGAGAATGCAGCCCCCATTTCTCCTGGAGGCACGCTCTGTTTAAAAGTTGTTGTGTATATCGCTTAGGTACAAGCTTACTTTCCAAAAGAAGATTAGCAGGTTTTCCACAATGTCAGACTCACCACTGGTAAGAGAAAATGGGGACAAACACGTAGATATGCTCATGTAAACATATCATCAAGAATTATTTTGAGGATCCACCTAGAAAAAGAACATCCTCCACCATCCTTTAAAGGTGAAGTTACGGCATTCTTTCTATAGTTATGAACCTCTTATTCTTTGTAATATCATTGGACAATCTTCATGGAAACCTGCAGAAATCAGAGCTGCAAGAAAGCAGTTGATTCCTCACACAGTATTAAACTGTAATATTTAATATTTAAGGATCAAAAATAGATACATGCATGGCTTTTAGCTTGTTGTTGGATCATAGTTAGACTGAGCAGATCAAATGGCAAATAACCCTACTATTATCTGACATGCAACTAAGACACAGTTAACCAGACTAATGTTCCTTTTTGTGTTCAGGGTCTCTTTGTGGTTTAATGCTGCCCCTAAAGTGTTTTACATGATAGGCTCCACTGCTTCCACTGCTTTTGGAAGATGTTTCTAATGAAAAATAAAAATCAAAGTTCTTCAAACAAGCCAATTGTTGTTTACCCTCCACCATCTATAAAAGAGCTATTTTTTCTCTGCAAAACAACTAATAGCATTTTATACTTTTTATCAATGGCTTATTTATTATTTGTGGGTCTCTGCCGCTTGCCTTAAGTCCCTAAGCTGTTAGATTTTATAATTACAGAAGTTACTATGCTGTCTCCCTCAAAAAATCCTTTTAGTTCTATATTGCGAGGCAGCAGTATTACGAATATCACTTTTTGCAAAAATACACAGTAGCTAGGATTTGACTCAATATATAGCCACATATGCAAAGAAAGATGAAAAGATTTTAGTATGTGGTTTCTGCCTATAAAAACTACCTGTGTTTTACAATTTCTATGACAAGCATAGATTAGCAATGATTCTGGCTCATTAGCATCATACTGCCTCAAATGAAAGTTGCTAGTTAAAGGCAAATGAGATTTCCCATTTTCTTTTTTCATTAACCAGGCCCACATATTTAACTCATCTGCTTGATTATTTTCTTTACAAGTGGCTAAAAATGAGGGTAAAAGGGGCTTTTCAACCACCTGAGATGTCTCCCTTCAGCTCCTCCAGTGCTACTGTGGGCCTCTTGTGTTCTTTGGAATAATACTAATCCTTTGTCTGTGTTCAGATTACAGAATAAATCTCAATACAGGATTTTCAAGACTGATGCTGATACCAATTATTCTTACATCAGTCCTAACCATCCCCTTTATGTGTTGCTGATTTTTTGTGCTTTCTAGAGTTGTTAAGTCCTATATTAACCATGTCCATTGAATGGGGGAAGATAAAAGTTTGCTCTGTAGCTGACTTGCTCTACAATACCTACCCCCGGGTGACAGTTTCACAAGACACTCCTAGGAGAGGTGTGCCTTCTCGCTTTCTGTAAGCTGTCCCGGGGTTCACATTGAGAAAGCCATCATGGAAGCGACCATCATTGCTCATGCCCAGCATCATCTCATTGCTTATAGTTTTTTAACTATAAGTTTTCCTTTCTCTACATGGTGAGTTACTTTAGTTGAGTTTCACTAGTTTATAGTTTAAGTCTATACTATAGACTATTATATGTTTAAATTGGAGCAGAATGATTTTGTTAAATTGTTATATTTTGACTGAATTTTGGTGAATTTATTCAATATATGTGCAGAATTATCTGTTAGACACGATTTGACCCCTTCGTCCACACTCTAATTTATTGTTCTAACACAACCAGTAGGGCGTGTTTTACAAAACAATGTTAGACAGTCTGAATAAAACATATTACATGTTTACACTCCTTTTTAAGTGGGCAATAAAACTGCACAACAACATGATAAAATTACACAATTATTGTAAATGTTACATAACTAAAACCCCACCTAAAATGAATAAATCGATGGAGAGCAACAGGAGGGGGAAATGCAGGCATTATCACAATGCATGCCTGCTGAATGCACTAATGTAATAGTTCCAAACTTTTTCAATTTGGTTCACTTTTTTTATACAAGAACGTTTTTGCAACCCTCCTCTCTAACCTTTTCAGAAAAGTAAATTACATTTGCAATAAAATAAGCTCAAGTCCACTTTAGAATTACAAAAATACAACATTTGGATTAGACTTAGACTTACTTAGAAAACTTTTTTGTTGTCATGTTGTATACACAGAGTGTATACAAAACCGAACACTATTTTACTACAGCTTTCAGACGATAAATTAACATTTCATTCCATAAAAGTACATCGAGGTGATTAAATGTAAAACGAGGAAGTATGGGAGAAAAACACCAAAGAAGCCAGGTGATATGGTAGTTCAGAGCATTAAATGACTTGTCTCTTCCAGACTATTCCACACTTCAACTTTGTCAAGGTTGAGTGCATCCTCTCGATGTGAAATGGCTTTCACTGGTGGATTGCTGTTTAGTGCCTTAAACCTTTCAAAAAGTTGTTTAGTTCATTTAGGAAGTCAACATCAGCTGCACCCGGGGGACAGTGTGTTGTAGTCTGTATCGATCTATGCGTCTGTATGCCTTGCCACATCCCCTGGTTTGCTGGCATCATGGACGAATCCTGGATCTCCAGCTTCAATGGTTTTGCTTGGCTGATCTGATGGCTTGCGGTTTAAGCTGGCGCGCGCTGTCCTCAGTGCCTCTTTGTCACGAGACTTGAAAGCAGAGAGTTCCGTGCTTTTAGTGATTTCAGAACCTCCCCATTCATCAAAGGGGTCATTGGTTGGCCCGGATGGTGATGTTCCGGGTGGTGTAGGCTGACTGGTCATAACATACTCATCCTATATTTATCTTTTTGTGCGGGGTTGCCTGCAGCTTTGAACAGCATGTGTTCGGTTAAAAACATTCCTGGAACATCTCCATGGCCCCCTCAGTCCACCTCTGACCACCTTCACTGTTGTTTTAGCCCTGATTAACAGGAGCTTGTATGCAGGAATTAGCATGACAGATAGGTGGTCGGATTACCCGAGGTGGGGGCAGGGGCTGCTCTGAATGAATCTTTGATGTTAGAGTAAACCAGGTCTGGACTGGTTTACTCTAGATTTCAACTCCACTCTGGTTGAGAGTGGAGTTGAAAAGTCCACATGTTTGTGGACATGAGGGAGCACAGTCTTCAAGTTTGGCTGGTTGAAGTCCCAAGCAATGATGACAACACCCTCTAGGGGGGACATAAACAGCCTTGATGCTAACCAAATTGAACTCTCTTGGTAGATAGACTGGTCTGTAGATTACAGTTAGAAACTCAATGTCTAGAAAGCAGAAGCTAGTGACCGATCAAGCATTTTTACACCAGTTGTTGTTGATGTAAACACAGACCCCACCTCCTCTAGTCTTACTGCAAAAAGATAAGCCTGATTAAAACTAACCCTTGCCATCAACCCTAACTGTGAAGGAGCAGAGATGAGAGTGTTTCTATCAGTGCGTTTTAGGATGAGACCCTCCAGGCTAACAGCATTGTCCGGTACCGATGAATGTGGCCCTGATGTAGTCAGGAGAATGGTGCAGCAGTTGCTAAATTCCTTTTTTGAAGAGAGTTCGAGTCAGAGATTATCCATTTTGTGAGCGGATATTAGAGAGCAGTATTGATAGGACCGGTGGTCTGTGGGGATTCTGTCTTAGCTTTGCACTTAGCCTGGCTCTCCAGCCCCTCTTACGCAATCTCGCACATTGTTTCCTCCTGCTCTCCCCCTGGCGTCCTTAGCTCAAGTTTCAGCTTATCAACATTGGGACCGCAACTCCTCCAAAGCCATCTTTAAAGACCCCCTTCATCTAACTCCTAGCCTAGCTTCCCTCTAGCACACCAGCCGACTATCACCCACCTCGATATGACAGGATGCCCTCTGCCTCAGACAACATGGGGAGGCACAGAACAGTGCTTTGGCAATGATGATGATGAAGATAAGTCAACTGACACACCAGATTTCTTAAACACAATTGTTCGTCCATCCCAGGCTTGTTTGGTGGGGTAACATTAAAGAGAAGACCACCGCAGTTTTCTTATTAACTGAAAAGTGAGATTCATTAAATTATACTAAACAAAAACATGAAAAGGGATAAATAAAATGGGAAAAATAAAATGGGTAATGCAAAACCCATAACTAAGCAGAAACAAGCAAATGCAAAACAAACCTAACAAAACCCAACAATAGGATACAAACCAAACCAAACAAATGGGGTTCTGACAAGGTAAGAGGGAGAAGCCTCCCTGTCTGCTACTTGTATGACAACTTTTAAAACAGACAAGCACCAATTAGGGCAAAATAAGGATCACCTGCAGAAGGCCTGCCTCCAGAACCCTGCAAGAAAAATGGCGAAAACTGCAGCGTAACACCTCCCCTTAAACAGAACATCCCAACTAGGACCTCTGTAGCCATTTTCCTGTTAGTCTGGTCCATCAATGGCATGAGCAATGCATAAGCCATTTTCACAGATTGCGATCAAGTTGCCTTGAATGTGCATCAACGGCTAATTTGGACTCAACAGATCTTCTTGTAGAATATACCCACTTGTATGTGTCTTTCCTGCTGGGCTGCAAACAAAGAACAGCAAGGTTCACTGAGTGGTGTAATCCAACGTGAAAGTGTGCAGGAAAGAGGGTGGCAAACAGGAAGTCTTCTTAATAGAGCCAGGCTTTACCAGATTCAACATTTTACAGCCAAAAGCGGCGGCGCACTGGTTGCTGCACGAGCTGGAAAAGCCTCAGGAAAGTCTCGAGCACAAACATTTGACTCACAAATGGATGGAGAAGCTCGGACCACTGGACAGTGGTGCAACATCTCGCCACACACATCCACCTCCCAGATTGTTTTCTAAAATGGGGAACACCTTCCACGAGCAAGAAAGGATGAACAGCTATAGTTATTTCTCCTTGTGCCAGTTCTGACTGCAAGTAGATCTATGTAGAGGCACAAGAAAAAGTTTCAACCCAATACCTCTAATTAAGACACTACAACCAGTATCAAACAATGTAGAAAATGGCAAAACAGATTCAATATAAAGATTCTACGATGCTCTGGTGTCGCGCAGAATCTTCACAGCCACTTTTATTTGAACTGCCACTCAAAGAAACAAACCGTGTGATGAAAAGGGCATAGTCTTGCCCAGCATCTTTCTCCAAAATCTGGGGATCTTTGTCAGTTTCTGAAAAAAAACTTAACAGGTGCGGCCAAAACAGTTTGTCTTACACTTTTCAACTTTAGCTGGAGATGTAGACTCCACTGAATGCAACTGAAACACTGGCTAAAGCCACAGGTTTTCGATATTCTTGTTTACTCCTGCTGATTTAGTTTTTGGTATTCAGAGGACACCATTTTTTCCAGTGTCCCTTCTGGCAACAATAGTTACAAACCAATTCTGCTTTACAGTAGGATCAATCTAGTTTTACCTGAACCAGTCATGATGGGATTCCTTAAAGCTATGGCCACCTTTCAAATTATAATCCCTCACAGCTTTATGGGTCAGGATATACTCATCTGCTAAGATGGCAACTTTTAGCAGCTGTTTTACTTTTGTTCATTAACATATGTGGCAACCCGATCTGGAATAATGTTCTTGAACTATTCAACACCATCAAATCACAAAGGGATTCAAAATCATTCCACCTTCAGCTGATAACCAGTGATAAAACTTCTCTAGTTCTCTGACCAGATTTGTATTTGTTTTTTTTCAGCCTTTCCACAGTTCCTAAATTGTTGCCTATAATGTTCAGGAACAATTCATAAGCCTTCAAAACAGCTTCTTTAACAGATTTGTAAACCTTCTTTTCAGCTAAAGTTAATGAAACATAAGCTTCTTGGGCCTTACCCACCAGCATGTACTTTGCAGCAAGAATGGATTAATCTACATCACTCTAGTCATTGTCCTCTGCCATGTCCTCAAATAGAAAAAAAAACACATCTGGATGTTCATTAAACTTAGGTAACAGCTTCAACATGCTTCAACAAGTTATATCCAGTAAACCCATCACCACTTTGAGATATTTTAAAAGATCCACCACTTAACTTGCCCAACATAGACCTCCAACTTCTAGCGCTCAGCTTCTAGAGATAATTTCTTCACCTCAACTCATGTGCTAACCTCTTTTTCTTCTTGCTTTGCTCACGCACTAGCCTCTTTTTCCTGTAAAACTAGTTTTTCTCTCTTCAAGCTCATGTGCTTTACTGCTTAATTTTTTAACTCAACCCGCATTTTCATCTCACTTCTCTCAAATTTAAACTTTGTGAGAAGCTTGAGATACTGTTGGACCCTGATGATTCATCCTATCCAACTTTGAGGCACAGTTAAAAGATCTGAACCATGGGAAGTTACATCTGTCACAGCATCTGAAAGAAAACAGTAAAGACATTCAGTTTTACAAGTTTTACATCTCTTTTAAAAACTCCTTAGTTTAGGGCAACTTTTAATCCTTTTTGCGACTTTAAGATCCAATTTTAAAGTGTTTCAGCTACTTGGCGAATCTGCTCCTTTGTAAAGCTTTTAAACATTTCCAAAGTTGGGGAAGACAAAAAAGAACCTACATTATCCATTGTCAAACCAAAATAATCAAACAAACCAACTTCAAAACAAAAGCTATGCACTTTTTATTTTTTTTAACCAATGACCATAGGAAGTGCATGAATGGAATTTTTAAACAAATGGAAAAACTCTATTATCCTACCACTAACTAACTGACAAAACCCTGACTAACCTTAGCCTAGTCTTCCAGGCTTTCCTTCAAAAACCAAGGCACTTTAAACACCAAGATACAGTGGCAGCAAATCCCTCAAGCAAAACCTCTCCAGGCAAACCATGGCGGTTGCCCTCAGCCCAGAATCCAGCAAAAATAACAAACTAAAATAATAAAAGGGTTGTCACAAAAGGGAGTTGCCAAGAAACAACAAACAGCACTTACCTACTACAAAACAAAAAGTCACTCTCTCCCCACCAACAAAAGTACAAAAAAAAATTATATATATATATATATATATATATATATATATATATATATATATA
>JAGKQL010003773.1:0-18612 GCA_018398635.1 Cyprinodon brontotheroides | reverse complement strand
TGCAAATAGAAACGGATGAACGGGTCCCCCCCTTTGGAATGGGGGTCAATTGGCTTCTTTGTTAGCCTGCAATGCCCCATACCTGTCTACACTGCAAAAACAATCTAGAAATCAGTAAAAAAAAATCTAAAATTAAGTGTATTTACCCTTAATTTCAGTAGGTAAATAAGACAATTTGCCAATGGAATGAGTATATTTACTCCTAAAGTAAGATAATTAGATATTATGCACTTAAAATAAGACACTGGAATAGTTTTTTCTTGTTTTAAATATAAATTATCTTGTTCTATTGGCAAAGTGTCTCAAAAACCCTTATTTTAAGCAAAAATTACTTAATTAGATTTCAGTTTTTTGCAGTGTATGTCTCTGAAAGGGGGGTTGTTAAAGGGAATAGTTGGTCTGGCTGAACAGGAGAGGTCTTCTGTTCTCCTGTAAAGGGGTTGGGGTTGCAACGATAGCGGGAAGGAATCAACTCTATTGCTGCATTGGAGGTTTTTAAAAGCTGGAATCTGAGTCAACCTCCTCTGTTTAAGGTTGGTTTTTCTTTCTTCACTTTTTTCTTTCTCCATTTCAATTTGCATGTTTTCTAAACAAAAACTAGGATTTGTTGGGCTACTCTAAAAAAAACCTGGAACTAAACGCTATTTCTGACATTTTGAATTGTTTCCAAGTTTGAAGACGTTTCTCTTCATTCCAGGAAGCTTTTTCAAAGTCCAGTGGATTGTTTTTTTAACTTTTTTGGACCAACTCTGACCTGGATGACTGAGACCATCACGTTCTAAGTAAATAAAGTTTTCCAGGGAAGCGGTCTAGAGAGGTTCTGATATCTGGTCCGGATCGTTTCCCTCTGGAGATCTTCTCTTTTTCTAAACTCCTGCTTCTTCTTTCCAGAGGTTTTCTGACTGAGCATCGTTTCTGTCTTTAAGCTACTTTTTGTATTTGCTGCAGATTTAATCCTTTGCAGCCGTTTGCATCCTTTATTTTCCAGTTTTCCTCTCCGTCTTCGCTCCGGTCTGCTGCTCCTTTCCTTTCATTTAGGACTCGTTGCATTTTTCGCTGGCGGCTGTTTGATGAAACGTTCCTCTGGGCCGAGCTTTAATAGGAGCCGCTGCATGGCTGACCCGATACTCCTGGTAATCGGATTACTTTACATCTTTCACTACCTTCAGGGTCTGATGGGTGGAAAGGCTGCAGCTGAATGAACATCAGCGATCATTAAATATCTTTGGAGGAATAATGATCTGCTGACGGACCCTGATGGAGCCAGAACCAGAACCCGGCTAATCTGGAACCACGCTACTGAGGAAAGGCGGTAAAAGCAGAGCTGCAGCCTGTAAAGAGATCAGGAGCTTTGCTGCCTTTCCTAAAGAGTCGATGGGAGCAGAATAATGAGAAAGATCCACTCAGTTTTATTAGAATGTTCTGGACTTTTAAAACTGATAAAACTCCTTCATTAAAACAGATTAAAGATCCAAACCGTGTTTCTCTCATTCCTGGAAAAAACACTGAACTAATCCTGGTGATAAATGAGTCTCTGCTGCCCCCTAGTGTTTGGAACAGACAGCTTCCTGTCAGGATGAGCTGATTTGGAGCCGGAAGCAGGAAGGAGCGGGAAGCAGGAAGGAGCGGGAAGCAGGAAGGAGCCGGAAGCAGAAAGGAGCAGGAAGCAGAAAGGAGCAGGAAGCAGAAAGGAGCCGGAAGCAGCCAGAAGGAGCCGGAAGCAGGAAGGAGCCGGAAGCAGGAAGGAGCCGGAAGCAGAAAGGAGCCGGAAGCAGAAAGGAGCCGGAAGCAGAAAGGAGCCGGAAGCAGGAAGGAGCCGGAAGCAGGAAGGAGCCGGAAGCAGGAAGGAGCCGGAAGCAGGAAGGAGCCGGAAGCAGAAAGGAGCAGGAAGCAGAAAGGAGCAGGAAGCAGAAAGGAGCAGGAAGCAGAAAGGAGCAGGAAGCAGAAAGGAGCCGGAAGCAGAAAGGAGCCGGAAGCAGGAAGGAACTGCTTCCAGTTCCTCCTTCTGTCCTCTGAACTCCTCTAGATTCATATGGAGGGAATTTAGGTCCACATTGATAAAAAGCAAAAAAATAAAAAAATAAAATAATATTAATAATGATGTTAAATAGAAAGAAAAAGAAACTTTAAAATGTTTTAAGAAAAAAGGTTTTAAATGCGTTTTTTCATTTTCATATGGTGAATATAGATGCTTTCTATAGCAACGCATTTATTGGTTAATAACAGAAAACGCTAAGATAGGGGTGATTCTGAGAAATGCTATTTGTGTGAGTATAGAATCTGTAAAATCAACATGAGAGAAATATAAAACCCTGAAAAATATAAAATCTGTAAAAAAAAAAATAGTAGCCAGCTTATATTTTTATGAAAAAGAGGAAAAAATACATAATAAAAATAAAATCTCGGTTCTACCGTCAAAACTGTTTTGGAATTCTGTTCTTCTTTAACAATATTGGAACAAAACTGTCTCCATAGCTGAAGTGCTTCCAATCTAAGCACCTAGATCTATGTGACCTTCCTGTGTGTGATTGACCAATCAGCCACAGGAAGAAGCTGCAGCCGTTGCAGCTTGAGTCGCTCAGCAGAAACTGATCTGGTTCAGAGTCTGGAAAAAGGCTTCAGACTTCCAGGCTAATAGCTCTGATCTCTCACGCTATCCAAACGGATCAGCAGAAACAGCGAACGTTGGTACCCTGAACGTGATCCGAGAGAGCTGAGGTGGGAACTTCTGGCGATCTCCTGGCGCCCGGCACACAGGCGGTAGAAGATGTGGTAGTTCCTCTCCTCAGAGCTTTGTCTGTAAAAATCCTGATTTCTAAGAGGTAGTGGGACACAAACCCTCCGAACACGGCCGCCTTGAAAGAAGAGGAAGCATAGCAGTCAGATTTCACTGAACACTGACCAGATCCAGAACCAGTAGCAGGACTGGGAATACTGGGACCTCATGTTAAAGTTCAAAATGGTCGTATATCAGCAAAGTTAAACCATTTTCTGTGTTGATGGTTGCATTAATACGGAAGTTTGTGAGCGCCATAATAGACTTTTTTTTCCTTTTTTTCTTGGAGATAATGACTTAACTATCTCGTATATCACGGTTAAACCATTAATTGTTTTCAAGATAAGATAATTATTTCATTATTAAGAGAAAACAGTCATTAACGGAGAGAGTAAGCAGGAGAGGTCTTACACTGCTTATAAGTCAGAAGTGGAAGCAAAATCATCAAACCAATGCCTCGCGTTACCTAAAAAGTTTTCTAAACACAGGATTATTTTAAAATTTCACATTGATTTATAAATCCTCTCCACAGTTGTGATATTGAAGGATGGAATCAGTTTTAACAGCAATCATCTCAAGTATGACGAAAACGCTTTGTTATCTTTAAGATAATGAGAAATTAACTCGCTTTCTCAAGAAAACCACCGAAAACGTGATCTGAGGGGAAACTCCAAGCCTCTGCTTCCGCATAATAAGTCTTAATTAATCTGAATGAAGTTTGAACCGCTACTATTAACCAGCTCTAAGGTCTGACGTCTCTCCATCACCGCAAAAACTGAAAAATGAGGGAGGCAGTCTTTCTTTAATTATTTTTTCTTTTTTTAATGACTTTAATCTCATATGTTGTTCTCCTAATATTATTCCTTTGAAATGCTACATTATTCTCATGATGTTATGACTTTATTATAAAAAACAGGAACTCTGGCCTGGCCCCAATACTGCGCCGTAGATAAAAACAGATCGGAAAAAAAATAAAAAAATAAATAAAAAAAATATATATATAAAAAAAAATAAAATAAAAAATTAATAAAAAACAGAGCGGAATACCTTCTCATTGAAGTGGATCTCCACAAACTTCCCGAAGCGGCTGCTGTTGTTGTTCCTGACGGTTTTAGCGTTTCCAAACGCCTCCAGCAGGGGGTTTGCTGCGCAAAGCAGACGCTCCAGTTAGGAACAACATTTCTACATCATTGCATTTTATGACGTTAGAAATATTACCTTCCACTATCCTCTCATCGCATGTCCTGCTCCGTCCCGTAGGACGCCGTTATATATCTGAAAAGTGACGGACGCACTTTTAGATCAGAGCCACATTACGAACAAAACCAGAAAATAAAATAAAAAATAATCCAACCAGACCTTCAGTAACTAAGAGGCAGCAGGAGAAAAGGTTTCGCATCAGAGCGCTGCTCCTGTTCTCTAGACGCCGCTGCAGGACTTTTTGATGCGCCATCGCCTATAAATCCGCATGGAAACGTGCTGCTTCTGCTGTTAAAAGTATGCTGCTAATTGATGCATGAACCGCAAACTATGCATGGAGCCTTCTGCTGTTAAAAACGTTAATTAGGAACAACATCGAGCCCGATGTGAACCAATTTCACACAAATAACACTGTGCTAAAACAATATTTGAAAGTTTAGAATGGCGGCCTCTGCTGGATGCTTTTAAAACTACAATTGAGCTGGTGTCCTAATGTCCGCATTCCAAAAAGGAAAAATTAAACACAATCTACTGGGACTTAGTTTCCAAGTTTGAAGACGCTTCATCATCCAGGAAGCTTTTCAATTCAAAAATGTCAGAAATAGCGCTAGTTCCAGGCTTTTATAGTAGTGGCCCCAAAAGCCTCATTAATGCCGAGAAAACACAGATCAAAGTTAGAAAACAAGTTGCGCCGTACTTCACTATTGAGGCGTTTATTTTTGGCCAAACACACATAACCCAAGTTTTATCTCAAGTCCTCCAGCTCCAAATCCATCTGCTGTTGTTCACTCTTTTAAAGTGGTTTATAAATAAAGTTGGATTGGGAAGATATGAGTTTAATTTTGGTTCAATATTGTTGGAAGCTTAAATGTATGCTTTTTAACATTAGAATGAAAAATAAAACACAAAACTGAGAAAAAAGGTTTACTTAAATGAATCCTATTTTTTGAGAAAAAATATTAACAGATTTTATGTTTTGATTTTTTTTTATGTTTTTTATATATGTTCTTTTTTTCATATCAAGTTTTATGAAGTTTATCTTTTTCAGATTTAAAAATTTCAAATGTTATTTTCTGAGAAAAACGAACAGATTTTATGTTTTCACATTTTTTTGTAAAAATGCTTTTTTTATATATTTTTTTCAAGTTTTATGAAGTTTCTTTTTCAGATTTAAAAATTTCAATTTTTTTTTCTTAGAAAAACATGAACAGATTTTATGTTTTCACATTGCTTTTTATATTTTTTTTCATATCAAGTTTTATGAAGTGTATTTTTTTTTTTATTTTATCTTCAGATTTTTGTTGCGTTCCAGGCTTTTCCTTCGCCTCGAGCTTCTTTTCTTCTATATATCAAGTTTTATGAAGTTTATTTTTTTTTTTTTACATCTTCTTAAATATTTTTGTTAAGTGCTCCAACTTTAGGTAGAGCTTTTCTCCAAACATACAACTGTTCAACGCAAACATGCGGAACCAGTTATTTGTGACTAAAGGTATATCTGATGAAACTGTTTTAATAAACGTTTTTTTTATTAATCAAACATCCAAATCAACAAAGGCGTGGAAGCAGCAGATCAGATCAGATCACAGCGGAGCTGCCGGCTTCATCCAAACCCACCTGAGAACAAACTTGGTGTTTTCCGTCTTTCCAGCTCCAGACTCTCCTGAGACGATGATGGACTGGCTCATCTTCAGGACCTTCATGTCTCTGTACGCCTTATCAGCTGCAGAGACACACGGACACAACCTCATTATGGAGTCAACTTAGTGCCATTATTCTAGCAAAGAATAATGGCACGAACTACAAAATGATATTAAAAATGCCAAATCACTGCACATGTTTAAGAGAATGTTAAAGACTGGATTCTTGAAGAAGTATGAAATAGTATAAAGTGAGCTCATACTATCGTTGTTTAGTTGATATTAACGACTGCCTTTGTTTTTGTTGCAGAAGATAACCATTTTTTCCCTGTTTAGTTTCAGAGCTGAGAAAAAAGGGGCAGATATTATAAGATTTTTCTTCTTTCTGCCGCCTCTTCATTTCATTTTGTTTTAAAATTCTTTTAAATACATATGTAGTATGTCTGTGTGTATATATGTATGTAATGTATGAATGAGATGGATATGTAGGTATGTATGGATGGAGGTAGTATTTTTATTTTTTAGTATATCAAAAATTTGATAGGCTGTTTTTTTTGTATTCAATGAAATGAATGAATATAAAAAATAAAAATTACTAATATGTTTTATAAATGCTTAATAAACTTGGTGAAACTGTGAAAAACTTCCCTATGTGAAAAAAAAGTTACTGATTTTTTTATATTAATATTTTTTAAAATTTCCTTTTTTTTTTCCCAAACAGATTTTACATTAAAATTTTTTCAAGTTTCTCTTTTCCAGGATGAGTTTTACAAATCGCACTTTTTACAGATAAAACTCTTCTTTTTTTCCACTTTAGGGCCAATAAAAAAGCTCTATGTTGACAAACTAAAAAATAACGGGGAAAAAAACACCATTTGAAACATTTATATGAAAACATTGAAGAAAAAAAAATTACATCTGAAAAACATTTGACATAAAATGTGAAATAAAGTTACTGAAAAATAAAAATATGTACAACTTAGGGAAATAAAGCAAAATTATACTAAAAATAATTTTTCCTATTTCCAAAATGTTTTCTTCACAACAATAATGGACTCCGTGTGGTTTTCATCAACGATGACGAAATTATTTCGTTAATGCTTTTTTTTTTTTATAACGATAATGAAAACTGAGGAGCTAAACGTGGATGTTTGCAGCAGCAGCAGCGGGGGAGCAAATAATCCACCATGAGGTTCCCCCCCCCTCAGGGACATAAATCAATATTAACTTCCATTTACACACATTAAATTCAACTCTTCCATATAATATACTGAAAAATATGCATAAACACTAGTGAAAAGGTCTCATAAAGCAGTGAAAACATTTAGCTCTTATATAACCAACTCAAAAGCTCTCATACAGAAACTGTTCATATAAACGGGTGAAAAGCTTCACCTTTTATAACCCGCTGCTAAAAAGCTTTTTGCAGATTTCAGTTAAAACGGAAGAAACTTCAGCATGTATTTATATTCAAAGGTACTTTGTTAGATATAATATCAGCAAAAATATTTGCAAATAGCTGCTGAACATTCTGGAAAAAAGGCTGAAAAAAACCAGTGGATTAACCTCTTACACCCTAAGGGGGTATAAATAAATTTCTGCCTGACAAAAAACACACAAAAGTAAATAACTTTATAGCCTCACAGCTATTAGATTTAAGAAGAAACTTTTGGTACGTCTGTAAAGGTAAGATGTCATAGAATGGTTTTCTGGTGTCAGCACCATTGTAGCTTGGACCCTGCCTGAAATATTAGGGACAAAATACAAAATATTTTGCTTGAACCTCGCCAAAATTTTCTTTGAAATAAACATTGCACAACACTACCAAAATATTATTTATAGCACAAAAAAGTAGTACAGACTTTTAAATCTAAATGTTGTGTAAAAATATACCAAATTTGACTCAATCAGATGAATCATATTTATTTTAGAATGGTATTAGTGAGAAATTTCTTAGGCGGAGAGGCCATTTTGGCACATTGATCCATAAATGTCACCAAACTGTGCCAAATGTGTTTTTTTACATCAATACTGGGGGTTTGTTAAAATTACGAGGTCATTTGGCAGCTGGACCCACCGGTGGGTCCGGTAGGGCTCCCAGGGGTTAACACACTTTTTTGAATATTTCTAACCTCGTTAGATGAACATTTAAAACATAAACAGAATCCATAAGATCGCCAAACCAACAGTCAGGTTTATTTAACCATTTTGGATTTAAAAATATCAAATAATAAATGTTTCAAATGTTATATAGAAAAATAATGACAACTTCAAAATTCACAGGATTGGTTTATTTTTCCCCAAATTATGGGGGAACGGAATATGTTTTCTTTTCACCAGCTTATATGAACAGTTTTCAATACTCTGTATGAGAGCTTTTCAGTAGTTTATATAAGAGGTAAATGTTTTCACTAGTTTATGTGAGAGCTTTTCACTAGTGTTTATGCACAGTACATTATATGGAAGAGTTTAATACGCAGGGCTCGATGTTAACCATCGCCCGATCGCCCGGGGGAAGTAGTTTTTATTGTCGGGAGAGTACACATGTCGCAAAAAAACAAAAATATTTATCACTCAAAATTACTTTAAAAATCACTGACATTCACATGCCGGAAAAAATTAGACCCCCTAGTGTCATTCACCCTTTTGACCTGGTTTGAAGTGATCAAGAAATTAAACTTGAATAACCAGATACCAATTCTTAAATGGGCTGCCTATGACTCAGATTTCACCCCTAACCAATTAGATTCCGCTTTTAAAAGCTGGTCACAGAAAGGAATAACAGCTTATTGCAGGATACTGGACAAAAATACACAACCAAGCTTCCACACACTTCAACAAAAATATGGTTTAGGAAAAGGGGATTTCTTTAGATATTTGGCACATCAAACCAATATTTTTTTCAAACATATTAAAAGACTCCATCTCAGAAACTGACAAGATTACCATCTCCAAACTTTATCAGGGATTGTTGAGATCCAGAGGAGTGTCAACAGATTACATTAGGAAAAGATGGGAGGATGAGTTGAAAACTGAAATATCACAAGAACAATGGGACAATATGTGCGAATCTGCTGCTTCAACCTCCTCCTCAAACTATTGGCGTGAGTTCAGTTGGAAAAATTTGTTGCGCTTTTTTAGGACACCGAAGCAGCGGCGCTCATATAAACCCGAAATGCTTCTAAATGCTGTAGAGGATAAAGTGGGATGAAGAAGCAAATCACCGTCATATTTTCTGGTCCTGCATAAAGATTAAATCTTATTGGAACGACGTTTTGGAGAAGGTTGAGACAATTTTGGATCTTAAACTTCGACAACCTACCATGTTCTCATTGCTCAGAGCTGTTCCTGAGAATTTGAATATGAGTGACAAATATTTACTAAAAATCTTCAGTGCTACAGCCAAGAAACTGATCACTCGAAAATGGCTACAACCTGACCCACCAACAATAAAGAACTGGCTGGAACTGGTGGAGGAAGACCCACAAAATGGAAAAGTTAACATTTAAGTTTGCCTAAAGTAAAGTCAAAAGCCTTATAAAAAGAACTGGAGCAAATGTACTAGAGGTATAGAAAGCAATGGAATTTACTGCCGAATTACATTAAACTGATAACTGATTTAAGGATTTTTAAAAAATCATTGAAAGAACATTTATTAAATATAGAGGTAAAACACCAGTAGGACTGTCTTCTTCACTTGCTGTGCTTTGTAGTTTGTTTTGATTAGTTTGGATTGTTTTATGTTTGTATGTATATGGGT
Organism: Cyprinodon brontotheroides; assembly: GCA_018398635.1. Taxonomy (NCBI): domain Eukaryota; kingdom Metazoa; phylum Chordata; class Actinopteri; order Cyprinodontiformes; family Cyprinodontidae; genus Cyprinodon; species Cyprinodon brontotheroides. The sequence continues at coordinate 9,239 of JAGKQL010003773.1, read as the reverse complement.
ATGTAATATGTATATGTACTTATATGTGTATATGTGTGTATGTATATATATGTATATGTATAGATTATGGGAGATGTTGTTTTAAAGTCCACATAATTGGAATCATTTCTTAATTTTTTTATTTCATGTGTTTGTTGTTGGACCCCAGGAAGAATAGCTGTAGCTTCTGTTACAGCTAATGGGGATCCTAAATAAAACTAAACTAAACTTAAACTATGCTGGAGACTGCAGTCGGATCTTTATAGAGATGGAGCAAATGGACTAGATTTCTAGAAAACAATAACTGATCTGGTCACTTGTACTGTCACTTCAAAAGCTGCTCAAAAATCCAAAGATCGAAATGTAAAATTGTTTGCTGCTTTCATCCTGTATCTTTTCATATTTATCAGAATGTAAGTAACTCTTCTTGTCGACAGTGGTTTTCGTTCTGTGTTCTGTATGTGATTGTTAAATGAAACGCATTCAATAAACATAAAGTATAAAAAAAAATAAATAAAAAATCACCGACACCCACCTGCATTGCCGGCGCCATTTTTGTTGTTTTGTTCACATTCTCGTGCGATTTCAAAAAGCCGCGTGATTTTCCGCCAGATGGCGCGATTTTTTGTCGGGCACGAATCAGACACATTTTTTTGGACTTTGCACGCTAAAAAACAACAACAAAGCTATTTTACCCTCCACCCAGATAATTAAAATTAAAAATGATCGGTCAGGGATTAGGAAAATTAGCATAATCGTACGCCATGCGCACAGTGTAAATATGGCTATCATATGGCAGCCTTCTGTACAGTGATGCAGGTCATACATTAAAAAATGTTCATTATTTTTTTCTCTTAGACATTGGAGTGGTGCATTTAAATGTTATAGAGCTAAACATGTTAGATTGGTGACCTGTTATGTTATTATTATGGTCTTGTTGCTGCATTTATTTTGTCAGGGAAAAGAGTGAAATCAGGTCAGTTAAAAAATCAGAATTCTGAAATTAAAGTAAGACTGTGGAAACCCTGAATAAAATAACTGTATAATTCTCTAGAAAAGTCACATTATATTAATAGTATTCTCTAGTATAAACATACAGTGACTCTAAAATAAAAGTTATTCATTTGTGACATTGACTTCTATCTTGTGATTTATCTTAAGTTTTTAACCTGTCAAATTTTTTTATATTTGATTTTTAACATTACAATTTATATTTTTCCAAGCACACAACAGTTTAAAGCAAAGTTTAGTTTGAAAAGAATGTGCAGGAAGGATTGAAAAGCATGTTAACACGGTAATGTAGGCTTGAGTTCATTATCTGAACGCATGCAGATACACACCAGGAACCTGGAAACTTAAAAAATACTGAATTACAAAACATTAAAAACAAACATGTTTCATTGATATATATACAAAAAATGAATATTAGGAACTAGATTTATCAAACATTATACTGGGCAAGTAAAAAATTGTTTCTGGGCCAAATGAAATGTGAAAGTCAAGTGGTAAAAATCCTTAAGGTCAACCCCTGATATGTGTCATATCATATGGAAGTTAATTTAGCTCGTCTGTCTGCTACATTAACCAAGATGATGTGTTGAACCATTTTCACAACTTTTGTGACACACTTTTATAAAGTAGAGCATTAATTCATGAAAAAGTTTATTTAAATTCTATAAATCAAAGTTTTCAGCCCAACAGCAGTGATGATCTGCAGGCAGCATTCTATACCCAGTTATTGTAGATCTAGGATAGAGCTGCAGTCTGGGAAAGAATCTGGCTCGTATTCCAAATTGTAAAATTTGACCTTTTCTTGCAAAATAAAACCAACTAAAACTATTGTAATGACTAAAAAGTGACTTAAACTAATAATAGTTTTCGTTCTGAAGACTAAATCCAAGATGGCTGCCAAAAAAAAAAACAGTGAATGGAACGACAGTGACTCCATACTCTCCCAGGTTCTGCCGGTATCTCCAGAACCGGAACCAGTCCCAGCACGGCGCAGCTCGACTCTTCGCTTCAACCTCTCCTACCTGCCGACCCCAGAAGCAGACTCCACGGTTTCTTACCGATGGCGTAGACGTGCGGCGGCAGCGTCCCCAGCGACCGGCCCTGGTACTGCTTGATGGTTTCTGCCGTGTAAAGCTTTGGGATGTCGTAGTACGGGTTGACTGCGATCAGGATGTTGGCGACGTACGTCTGAGAAGTAGAGACAACTCTTAGAACCGTTTGCTCCCGGATATAAACCCAGTAATTCACTGGGAGCTGCTCGTCTTACTGGGAGGAACCAACAGAAACACAGGAGACTCCAGAATGAGCACAGTTCCACCTTCAGCCACTAGATGGCAGCATCACGCTGCTTCATGTGGAAGCAGAGGACAGCAATGCTACTCTAACAATCAAACATTTGGTTATAAGAATGAAAGGTTTTTATGATGCAGAAAAGTGTTGGTCTTCTGAAGGATTGGGGATCTAGAAACATTTTTCTATGTGGATGTGAAAACCCCAAAGCAATAGAGGATTTGAAGGTGGATATGATCCTGCATGATCAGATCAATGTTCTGATCTGGATGCTGAGGAGCTTTAGGATGATCTGAAGGAAACAATGGCGGACATTCTCACTCATCCAGGTGGTAGTCATTAAAAAACAAAACAATGGACTGTTTTTACAAGTTTGAAGACGTTTCTCTTCCCATCCAGGAAGCTTTTTCAATTTAAAATGTCTGGATTAGCATCAAGTTCCAGGCTTTTATTGAGTAGCCCCAAAAAAAAGCCTCGTTGGATTGGAAGATATGGAGAGAATTTTGGTTCAATATTGTTGGAAGCAAATGACAAGTTTTTTAACATTAGAATCAAAATAAAACGCAAAAGTGAAAAACACAGTTTTAATAAAAAAGGTTTCGAGATCAACTTGGTTTTTTTTTTTTAAATTTAAGATTTATTTTTTCAAATGTTTTTTTTTTTTTGAGAAATATTAACAGATTTTATGTTTTCACATCTTTTTAAAATAAAAATGTTTTCTTTTATATGCATTTTCTTTTTTCGTATCAGGTTTTATGAAGTGTATCTTTTTCAGATTTAAAATTTTCAAATGTAATTTTCTGAGAAAAATATTAACAGATTTTATGTTTTCACATTTTTTTTTTACAAAAATACTTTATAAAATTTTTCTTCATATCAAGTTTTATGAAGTGTATTTTTTTTATATTTTATGTTCAGATATTTATTTTTCTAATTTTCTTTAACAGATTATGTTTTCTACAATTTTGTTATAAAATGTCTTTTTTAGAATTTTTTTTCATATCAGGTTTTATTAAAGTGTATTTTTTCAAATTGTGTTTTCTTCGCTTGGGGCGTGGGCCTTCCTCTGGAGGAAGGAGTGACGATGTATTTCTATTGGTCGATGTGAGCATCAAGCGTGGCTCGGCGAAGAGAACGTGAAACACAATTTGGAAAAAATGCAAATCATAATCAAACCCCTAAAACAGAAAATAAAATTTGAAATATATACTTCCTAGTTAAAAGCATAAAAATGCTGGAATAATTTATTATTAAAAATCGAATTAAAAACACAAAAAGTTACTTCAAGCTTTTGTTTTGATTACAGTCATTTTCTTGATTTTTGTTTTGCTTTTTATTGCTTGTAACAACAATAATGGAATAAAAGTTCTCCATAGAACAGCGCTTGGTCTGGTTCTGATCCAGACCTGAAACTAGACAGAAATTCCCTCAGGGATCAGTTTTAGGCCCCTCCTGCTGTTTATTTTACTGGGATAATTTCTTTACAGCATGGTGTTTATTTTTTATTTTTATCTACCCTTTATTCACTTTAACGATCTAAGGGGGACTGTGACTGTACATTTCATTAACTGTATTAGCTGCAACGCTAGAGGAACCAAGTTTGGACCTTGCAAAAGCCATAAATCTCTGTTTTACAGCAAATAACCTTTTTTTTTTACTCAGACAGTTGGATCAATATCGCCATTAGCTTTTTTAGCCATTAGCCAGTTGGCCCAGATGAAGCAATCAGATGATAACCTGAACTCCAAAGGCCACCGCTGCCGGCTGATTACTGTATTTATGGGCTTTATTTTTGGTGTCAGCAGGTCTTTAATCACACACGTCTGCAGATGCCGCAGGCGCCTTTAGGCTCACGAATACAAGTCTGAGGAAATTTCACCAGGTTCAGCTTCTCCTGATGCAGGTCTTAGAAAAAATGTTAATATTTTATGTTGTTACAGGCATTCGGCCTGTTAGGAATGTTCTGTTAGGAAAGTCAGGCTCTATCCAGTCATAAGCGTGTTTGCAGCCGACTGGTCGCCACTGCAAAAAAACGCGCACAGGTAACTGTAACGCCTATCATGTGTTAACCCTGACCCCTGCTGTTATTCCTTTGAAGTCCTATATCAAAAAAAGCAGCAGAAAAGAGAGTAGACTACAGTCGCATCCTCTGTCTGTTCTTTTCTCCTTTCTGCAGAAAAGCAACTTATTTTGTTTGGTTTTCATTTCTAATGCAATAAGGTTTTATTATTATTTAACCCCATCAGCAGCTCTTTTCAGATTCTCCAGCACATGCCGCCGCTACAAGTATGCATAAGTCAGGCTGTCGTTGACAGAAGTTTAGAAAGTTCTGCGATGCGCTTTAGGGAAGTTTCGAGATTTTGGGACGCCGGGCATATGCTGGCAAAATCTGCAAGGCGGACAGGGACCTTTACCTGCAAACTTATGGCCCAGATATGGCCAAGGGCACCTGACCTCGCGATATCCATCTGGGAACCTTCCATTGAAGTAATTTTTGGGAAGGGGCTTAAAATACTGGTTAGCTGATTGGCCTATGTTGGTGATATATAGACGGGCCAAATAAACCAATCAGGATCAACGAAGCATATGACGCACTATACAAGAGCTTACGATTAATTTAACACAACCACAATTGCCAGGATCTACCTTTCGTTTCAAACCAGTCGGCAGAAGAGCAAAAACATCTTTCCTCTGAGAAAGCCTCCAGAGCAGTGTTTAGCTCTTCTTTTCAGTGAAGAAATACCTTGTAATTCGGATAAAACTCCTGCTTCCGATAGCCACGCCTAACGCTAAGGTTTCATCGCTGAAGCCGCCATGTTCTCCTTAGACTGAACTGTCGCCGCTTCTCGGCGCCGCCACACCTCAACCCTCGCCTCAAAGCCAACGCTGATTGGACGCTCGCTTGGTGAACGGCTCCAAATTTTCTTTTAACGGAGAGTCTCCAGACTGATTAGCGAAGGTTTTCCTCGCACTGTTAAACTCTGGCTTTGTGTTTTCAGGGCTTTATGCAAATAAAAGCGGATCCATTAGATCATCATCAGCCCGCCTTCCTGTAAAGACTCACTCACATAGATTTTGTCCTTGCTGTATCTAACCCTCGACGCTGTTCAGCAGAGTGGTTTCATTCAGGTACATCAAGGAGCCTGTGAGGGAGAGACGGGACACCGTGATGCAGAAGAGCGGAGCGCCACCTGCGGATCGAAGGTGGAACAGCATTCATCAGCAGAGACGGACGACTGGAAGCTACAGTTATCCTCCACATGCTTGTTCACGCCGCCTCAGCAGGAAAACACCTGGTTGACGGGAGCCAGGAACGCCGCGGGAGGAGAGAAAAGACGCCAGTGAACGCGTTCCTAAACGCCGCAGCCTTCAGAGAGAAGCTGCCTGTGGCGAAGGCGGATGAACCCAGAGCCAAACGCTGTCCTGATGGACGCCTATCAGCCTCAGCCGCCTCCAGATCAGCCGCTTCACTGCAGGACGATGCTGAGATAAAACTTCCATCCGTATCAAAATACCGCATTTCCTGACTATAGAGCGATCTCACTATAGCTAGCTAAGCTAACAGCCGTTAGCCAACCACCAGATTCGACCTGCACCTGATCAAAGCAGCGTTTCCAGAACTAAAACCTGAGGGAACGATAAAGCTTCCCTGCTGGCTAACAGCAGGTAGAACCCCTTTTTTCCATCTGCTTGGAAAAGCACGGCAGAAAGGAAGCAATATTTTGCGATGAATACAGAGATTTTGTAGCAAAAGGTAAACTTTCATCAAAACAAGATGAAATAAAAATAGATGGCATAAAAAATAAACAAGAAGTTTTTGTTAGTTCCCGTTTTTTAATCATTCAGAACCAAAATCAGATCAAACAGGATTGAGGTGGAGAGAAGGTTGATCCATCAGCCAGACCCGGCCCTGGCCCTCCATTATCTGTCCGCCTGATGATTTACTGATTCTGCTCCTCCCTGAAGCAGCAGGGAAGTCCAGCCTCTGATGGACCTTCAGGTACCTGGAGAGGCTCTCTCTGGCCTCCATAATCTCCTCCCTCTGGATGAGGAAGAGTGGATTATTTGACCAGCTAAGCTGTTATGATGTAGATGGTCCGCCTCCATGGTAACCTTCCCTGAACAGACCCTCCTGGGCAGTAAATCACAGAAATGTTTCTGTTTGGGAGGGAGGCGGGACCCTCTAGCGTGCTCAAGCCGCCTTCAATTCCTGGGTTATCTGCTCATGAGGTTCTAAGGTTTGAAAAACCGTCTCCAAACCTCAGATCAGAGAGCAGGACTTATTCAGAGTTCCTCCACTAAAGCAGAACCAAACGACCCCCGCAGCAAGCGGGGACAGCAGAGGATCCGCTTATTCAGAACTCCTTTAGACAAAGAAAAGAACTGCTTCTTCATGCTAATCTTTGCTCTGGTTCTGCAGCAGCAGTTTTAGATGTCGCAGTCCTTCAGAACCCCCTCCACCAACAGTTGAACTCTCCTTCAGAACCCAGGCAGGTTCTGATGGAGCCCGGGGTTTTAGAACCGGGCGCGCTTCATCCTGGATCTGCAGATGATAACCATGCCGTCCTCACAGTTGAGTTCTCGGTGTTTAGTTATAGCAGCGCGATCCCCACAGCCTCCGGGCCTGGGTCCCTGAGCACGCTGCTCCCCGGGCTACCAAGCATTGGTGCAGCCCACTGCTCCTCAAGGGGAGGGGTTAAATGAAGAGAACACATTTCCCCTTAAATCATCAGATCCCACTGAAAACCTGCAAAGTTTCACTTTTTTCCTCAATTTTCAGCAGCACATTTTAAACCTTTGATGAAAAAAAAACATGAGCAGAAAACCCAGGAATGTGTGACATCACTGTTTGCTCTGAGCACACACCCAGGGTCCCGCCCTCCAAACAGAAACATTTCTGGGTGATTTAAATGCCCAGGAGGGGGTCTGTCCAGGGAAGGCCGCCATGGAGACGGACCATCTACATCCTTAACAGCTTAGCTGGTCAAATAATCCACTCTCCCCTCATCCAGAGGAGACATGGAGGCCAGAGAGAGCCTCCAGGTACCTGAAGGTCCATCAGAGGCTGGACTTCCTGCCGCTTCCAGGAAGGAGCAGAATAAGTAAATCATCAGGAGGGAGAAAGCAGGAGGAGCCGAGCGGAGCAGCATCCCGCTATCCATCATCCACCAAAACCCAGGAAGGGTCAGGGTTCCATCTGTTCCTGTTTGACTTCCGCAGCTGAAGAATTCCCGCCAATTTTTCAAAGATATTTATGAATGTTGGGTTTAATCTAATCTAATCTAATCCAATCCTTGAACACCTGCGTAAACTGCTGCACCGCTCGTCAATAAATTCCCATCCATTGATTCATTTTAAGGAACTATCTGATCATCAATCCATCAAATATCAACAGATAACCCATGAGCAAATTCATCGCTAGTTGCAGCTTTTCTTAATGTGCAGAGGAAATATTTCCATATAAAGTTTATTTAGGAGACAGAAAATTTTATTTTTCATTTTTAATTATAACTTTTCCTTCTTCGATCTGCAATGAATCAAGGGAAACATTTGGTCATGAAGGAAAAGGAGAAGCATCTGAAAGGGTTAATAAACTGGAAGATAAGCCCCCCCTTCCTGCCAGAGCTGACCCAGCTTTAGCGCTAGCGCTAGCATTAGCACCGAGGAAGAGGAGAGAAAGAACCCATGTCTCAACATGCTCTAGAAAACTCTGAACTGCTTAAATTTAAACATTTAAATGATTTAAAAGAAAGAGGTTTTTAAAAGCTTAACCATCATTGTTTGCAAAAATGGCAGCCTGCCTCTGCTGTAGAGGCGGCCTTTAAGGTCAGACCCCAGCCCTGGTCTCACCTTCCCTTTTCCCTTCTTTCTGAGGCTCATGGTGAGGCTGTCCGCCCCGATGTCCAAATTTTATGGATCCCCAGCTGGAATGGCCCCACCGGATGAGGCCCACACCGCCTTCCCCCGTCCTGATGCTTCCCCTAACCGTGACGACACGGCGTTAGAGGTGACCTCAAAGGTCGGTTTGGAGGAGGAGCTTCTAGTTCTGCTCCATGTAATCCCTGACCCCAAACGCCGCCAGGTTACATCCTGCTCAGATAATGTTTAGACCCGGTTTAAAGCAGCTTTTAAGTCTGGTTTGGTTTTAACCCAGACTAACCCTGGACGGGTTCTGGATGGGTTCTGGTTCTGTTTCTAATCCTCTGCGGATTAGCAGCGCTTTGTCGGATCACATGGACTCTGTTGTAATCGTGATCCTCGGTGCTTTTAGAGAAGCAACCGCTGCCAGAAAACCCAGAAGTTCCTCATTCAGAAAGTATTGAGCACGGAGGAGGAGGTATGATGGTCTGACCCATAGAGGGAGGATGAACCGGTCATCAACAGAACACTGATCAGACCAGCAGAGGCTGACAGAATTATTCTGGTTCTAATGATTCTGAAACAACCAGAACCATCAGAACCTGCAGCTCCAGAACCATCAGAACCATTTAACAGCTCCAGAACCATCAGAACCATTTAACAGCTCCAGAACCATCAGAACCATTTAACAGTATCGAAACCGCAGCTTCCAGAACCATCATCAGAACCTGCAGCTCCAGAACCATCAGAACCTGCAGCCCAGAAACCATCAGAACCATTTAACGGCATCAGAACCTGCAGCTCCAGAACCATCAGAACCATTTAACAGCATCAGAACCTACAAGCTCCAGAACCATCAGAAACCGCAGCTCCAGAACCATCAGAACCATTTAACGGCATCAGAACCTGCAGCCCAGAAACTATCAGAACCATTTAACAGCATCAGAACCTACAGCTCCGGAACCATCAGAACCTGCAGCTCCAGAACCATCAGGACCATTTAACAGCATTAGAACCGCAAGCTCCAGAACCATCAGAAATATTTAACAGTATCAGAACCTGCAGCTCCAGAACCATCAGAACCTGCAGAACCTGCCTCC
>JAGKQL010003770.1:0-18739 GCA_018398635.1 Cyprinodon brontotheroides | reverse complement strand
CAATTTTTATTTTGAATGTCGGAATGTATACTGCTGCTGCTGTTCTTCCAGACTCTGGCTCCTTAGACCCATCTGTATATACCTGTAGAAATGAATAATATTCTTTACTTAAATGTTCTTGTACTATGATATCAGTTGGTGTATTTTTCCCCTGTTTATTCATTATTTTTTGTATTTGTAAATCAATCACTGGTGTAGAAAACATCCAAGGGGAATTGCCGGTATTGGAACAGTTGGGTTATTATATTAATCTTTCAAATTCAAACCGCTTTGCCTCTTTTCTTTTACTACCCATCCAAAGCTTTTTATTTCGTTATATTCATATTCCCAACAATCTTTCAGAAGAAGCCCGGACCGATGATTTTCTTTATGTCCTTTTCAATTCAGCCCTCCAATTCCTCATTCTCAGTTGAGTCCTTCCCACCAAGTGGCATTTATCCCATCCAACCAGTAATGATACTACGGGAGATGATCTAAATGCTCCACAAACAAATACGTAAAGCCTGATTTTGTATAACTTCTATCTTATTAAGTAAGGGTTTTATTCGCAGCTATAAACTATACTACCATAATCTATGTTTGACCTAATCACAGCATAATAAATTTCTTCAAAGAACTGACAGCTTTGCTCCCCCAATCAGCTCCCTGACAAGCATCTTAACACATTTATTCCTTTTTTTGCATTTTTCTATTAATTTCTGAATATGAACTCCAAAAACTTAATTTATAGTCCATCCACACACCTGTAAATATTCTACTACTTTCACTTGTTCCAGCAAAAACTGCATATTTTGGATATTTAAAGTAGGATTTGCTTTTTATTTGAAAGGCATATTGCATACATCCTCCGCTGTAGAGAGCATGCGTGAGATGAAACCACGCAGGTTTCCGCGTGATCAATAAAAATAAATTAAAAAATTGCCCATTTTTTTTAAATCATACCACCTTCGGGTGTTCTCAAAAATTATTTAAAATATGTTTTATCGAAGTATTTTATGTAATTCCTACAAAATGCTTAAAACAATTTTGGCTAGATATATTATATCGCTCAGAAGTAGGAGAAAAAAGCTAGATATATATATATATATATGTGTGTGTGTGTGTTTACATACATAGAGTCATGGAACTCTGCTTACAGCTCCTTCATATTTCATGTACACTAATAACTTGTGTACATGGTTCTTGTTGATGGCATTAAAATCATTTCTAATAGCATTAAAATAGCATTAAATTAGAGTCACTCATTCCTGTAGAACCCTGTGAGCGCTTAATTTTAATATGACGTATTAAAAAATCCCACCATCATCCAGCATATGTTCAGTTTCTGCCCAAATATATATATATATATTTTGTAGATTTCATAACGGGGATAAGGATAATTCAAAACTGCTTTTTGAATTTATTTTCCTGTTTGTGGCGCGATTGCAATTGCGGATCTTGACTGTAGGACCTGATGACCACAGTGTACCAATCTTCTGATGGCTACTTCAGCAGGATAATGCGCCATGTTATAAAATGAATCATCTCCAGACTCATTTCTTGAAACTTTTCCGCTTAAGTAAATGTGAATTGAGCATATTGACGAACAACATAAACACATTTTTATCTTAAATGCATTTTTTTTTTTTTTTTATAAATAATTACTGTCTGGCAATGTGGCTGCTCTGTCCGGCTGAAAGATCTGCTTTGGTCTCTATACTTTAATTAAAATAAATCAATTCACAATTACTTAAAATGTAGGAGGCTATACTAAGCCTGATCTCTTTTTATCAGAGAGATTTTCTTGCCTTTTTAGAAAAATGTCACTTGGAGTGATGAAACCCCTGCAACCCTGGTTTTGCATTTGTATGGCTCACGAAAGCATGTTTCATTCCACATGTTAAAAAGAGCACTCCCCTGGGGAATTCCATGCCAGGGAAGGCATGGGGGTAACACTGCCTAAGAAAGTCCACGTCAATTTTTGACAATTTACGGGAGTTTTTTCGGCGAAGCCTGCAAATTGCAGTAAACTGCCTGCAGCTAACCTGAAGAGTTCCCGCGACGTGATCACGGCCAGTGCATATTACGGCGAAAATCCACTTTTCGTACGGTGAGGAACCTGTGTCGGGTGTCTGGACTGTTGTAATGCCCGTCTCATCAACGTTCCAAATGTTCTGAGGAGGGAAGTTGTGCTTCTCGAGAACTTTACTAAGATTTATTGAAGAATTTCCCAACATTCACCCTGTTGAAGCTGGATGCTCTTGACAGGCTTGTGGACGTCTAATAGAGTGTTCCTCTTCATGAATCCACAAAACCAATTTCCCCCAGCCATACTTGTCTCTCTCCACTGCTCTGGAAATTTACACCCATAGTGAGTGGCCAGCTGATATGCAAACCTCCTAACCTGAAATAAAAGGATTACAAATGTAAATACCATCCATCATATTATCTTTAGGCCAAATTCTATCCTTTCCCTCCCTCATATTAACATGTCCCTTAAAGGTGCTCTAAGAGATGCTGGGTAACGTCACTTCTGCACTGACCCCCCACCCACCCTCCGCCCTGTGCAATTGAAACTCTCCTAAACGCGCATCTTGTCTGTGATTTGCTGTAACAGTTTATGTTTTTGTGGGCTGGGCTGGGCTGTCCACACAGGCTGTGTTTTTATGCAGTGTATTCAGGACACAGGCAGCTAGCGGATGGTCAGGTGATGTTTGCTGTAAGCGACATAAAATGCTTTAGCCTTGCTTAGAGCACTTTTAATAAAACAGTCTTCCCCTCATATCTTACCTCTTTGGGACATAACCCAAAGTATAGATTACCTGCCTTTTTTAAATACTGCCCAACACTCTTCTCCTGTTCGTCTGTAAAGACCCACCTGCTGCTCCAGGAGCCAACACCTGGTAACTGATCATGACCCTCTGCTTGCAGTCTCCCTCTCTTTTTGTGGAACCTGTATAATATGGTGTGACAGATGGCAAACTCTCTTGCCACTGCCCTGACTGTTCTGCCTTCATCTCTGATAATATTAGAGGCTCTCTCCAAAATATGGAGAGGGACCCCTCTGTCTATGACCCTCTTTCTCACTCTGGGCTGGACTGAAAAGAAAGAAAAATATAGTACATTTAAATAAATATACAAAATATATAAAATTAATATAAATAAATACTGTATATTTTTAGTTGCACCAACAAATGGTCACAGACATCTGCATGCATGCGAACACATGACACACATACTTCGAGTCAGAGTGTCGCCATCCAACTCATAACGAATAGTCACATCGAGAACAAGAACCATATCGCCCTTCTTGCAGACTAGGTCAGGGATTCTGAGGCTGCCCTCAGCGTCTTCCACTCAGAACTCCCTAGCTGCCGTCCAGCCGAATCGCTCTGCCTCTGTGGCTAGAAGATCGCACACTTTGTTGTGCCTCCTAATCCTGCTCCGCTGTACGTAGGCGCACTGCCCCAAGATATGCGAACACGATTCCAACCTGGCCTGGCAGCGTCTGCAGGCTGCCCCTGACTTGTCCTGTCCCCGCGCCAGGAACTCCCTGGTGGGATACACCCCCGCCCTCAGTGAGAGTCCCGCAATCCAATGTCTTTGCCTAAACCCGACAGCTCCGGGGTCAGCAAGCCATGAATTACTGATCATGTCACCTCTGAACTGGTCTGCACCCACACCCTGGACCTGCAGTGCCGACCACGCCAAGCTCTCACCACGCCGCGAGTCGGGGAAAACTGGCGGACTTCCTGAATCGTCCCGGACAGGTTCCCCAGTGCCCATTGCTGGCACCCTGTCCGGATCTCCACTGGTCTTGACCCACATTCCTTTCCAGTCAGATTGCTGCACAGCGTGCAGAGTTAGGTTACGCGTCCAATAGTCAGGAGACTTGGACATATGGTACATTCGCCGCAACTGAATCGATCGAATGAGTTTTTCAAGCCTGACCACACCCAGTCCACCGTCGCGGCTCCGTGAATACAATAATCCATTGCACGTGGATTGTGGCAAATGCAGCCATTGCTTCACTGCTTTCCGAATCACTCCATCAAGCTGGGCTAGTCTGGTTGCTTGCACTCCGCCTAGATCGGCCTGGTAAATGACCCTCGGAATGGCAATGAGTTTAGAATCCTCAACACGCTGTGAGGGCTTCAATAGGACGCCGAAATTCTTTCAATCCATGTCTGGACTGTAGGAATTAGATCCGGAGTTATAATGCGCTGACGGGGCCTACCTGGACTCCCAAGTAACGAACTGATTCACCTGGGGGATCATGTGGATCTGTGTTCCACCGATCTCCCATGCTTCACAACGTTCACCACGCCCTTCTCCATGTAGAACCGTGACACTTCTTGGGCTGAACCTAAACCCAGTCATCTGACTAGAATCTCTCAAGATCCGAGATTCCCCCTCATTCCCTCCGGGCTCACTCACCAAAACAAATCATCAGCAAAGGCCAGCGTGGCGTCGTCTCGCATCGCCCCAGCGTAGCCCCAGACCTGGCTGTTTTGAGGGGCTTGGATAAAGGGATCCATAGCCAAGTTGAAGAGCAGTGGGGACATTGGTCACCTTGCTTCCTCAACATTCATGTGAATTGGTAGCGTATGTGGCTTCGCACCTCACCCTAGTGGCGCAGTCCACATATGAGTCTTTGATAAGCTCAATAACGTGCTGGTCCACTCCGCGTTCACGCAGAGCACACAGGATGTGCTCATGGGCTATGGAGTCAAAGGCCTTCGCAAAGTCAATAAACACCACTGCCAGCGGGGAGCCGGCCCCCCTCGAGTGCCTGATGATCTCGGATAAGATCAACAGGTTCTCCGCGCAACCACTCGAATTATATTACATTTAAAACTTATAGAAAATGTTATATGTAAACTTATAGAAAAATGTTTAAAAATACTATGTGGTCTATTTTTATATGTATGCATTGTACGGGGACAGTTGTCACAGTTGTTGCAACTGTCCCCGTTCCTGTCAGCAATGATAAAACCTGTAGTGCTAGCTAATCAAGGTGACCTTGATACATGCTAACCATACTAGCTTACAGTTAACATATCACTCATTTAAACTATATAATTTTGAGCTGAATCACAAAAAACAATGACAACAGTTTAACAAAACAAAGCTCATGAAAATAAATACTTTCATACCTCAAAAACATTTTTTTTTCAATAAATCCTGGAGCAGCTCAGGAATCTCCTTGTCTTTTCTCTGCAAGGGGGGGCATCCAACTGAGCATGTGCAGTGTGAGTGTCATCACTCTAGCTTATTTCTAATTGGAGAAAAAAGACATGTTGCAAATGTCCCCTTTTGCAACTGTCCCCGGTCTCCCCTACTTAAAACTGAAAAGATAAAAATAATAATAATACATTCAATATAAAACAAAAAAGAATTTATATTGAATTAATATTAATTTTTTCAGTTTTAAGTAGGGGAGACAGGGGACAGAAGTAATTACTCCTTCATAGCTCCCCCCTTCACGGCCCTGATTTCTTCTATCTTGTTTTTAAGTTTTATGTTAACGAATAGCTGTTTTTTTAAAAGTTCTCTTCTAGTGGTGCCCACAGCTCCTCCTGAAATTCGTACCATCTCCCGCTTGCAAGCAGGATTTCCAGTAATCCTTTTTTGTCCGTCTCCATCACGCCAGTCACCTCAACACCCTCAGCCTCCTCTGTGGTTTTCACCATCTGTTGGACAAAAGGACTTTAGTTAGATTATGCCAAACAAGTAATGGAACCCTACTCTGTTTCCTCCTCCACCACCCTGTCCTTATTACTCCTTATTTTTGTAAACCTGTTTTATGTCATTTTTTTTGGCGAACCTGTGACAAAATTTTATTTGGTTCTCAATGTGGAGTCTTTCTACTTCCTGGGACTTATTATCTCCCAAAGTGGGAGCTGAACATCAACTCCCTCACCAAGAGAACCCAGCAGAAGATGTACTTACTGAGCAAGCTGAGAAAATTCAATCTGCCAAGGACAATGATGGTGCACTTCTACTCCTCCATCACCATCTGATACGCTGGCGCCACCACCAAGGACAAGCGTAAACTGCAGCGTGTCATCTGGTCTGCAGAGAAGGTGATTGGCTACAATCTTCCATCTCTCCAGGACATGTACGCCTCCAAGACTCTGAGGCCTGCAGGGAAGATTGTGGCTGATCCCTCGCACCCGAGCCACAAACTATTTCAGACTTTTCCCTCTGGCAGGAGGCTGCGCTCCATCAGGACCAACACCTGACGCCACAGGAAGTCTCTTCCAATCCGCTACCAGTCTTCTCAACAAGACCCAGAGACCCCCATGATACAGCCTCTCTCCCTCCCCCGTTCAGGACCTACAAGCTACACCAACATAGCATCTCCAGACCTCCTGCATGACATTAATGCACAGTCTATATAGCTATGTACTATATATTGCATATATTATATGGTATGTTTTAGATTGTATATTGTTATGGATTCTGTGTACATATAATTTGTCTGCACCATCAACACCAAGTGAAATTCCTTGTAACTGCAAACCTACTAGATTCTGATCTAAAATTAGGTTTCAATCAATTTCCTTAAGGATTCTGACAAATACTTTGTTGAATTCAAATATTGTTTCTAATTCATTAAGTCGAACAGGTAGAGATTAAAGCAATTTAGAGAAAATGGGTTTTATCATTTCTAGAAAAAACAAATATTCAAAGTATTTTTACCTACAACCGGTGACTTCAATGGCAAGAAAGGTTGAACACTCTTGAGCTAAAACCTTTAATCTGGTTTATATCTGTGAACTGTAGATTGTATTATGAGTTTCATGTCAGATTTACCTACACTGTTAAATGTAACATGTTGATTTAACTCAAAAAAATATTTCAAAGGGCTGCCTCAAAATTTTAGATTAAGTCTAGTAAAAGTGTACAGTATAGTTGACTCAGTGTTGTTAGTTTCCTAAACTGTCAAAGATTATTAACAGAACATTTTCATTATTAGATTATTAACAGAACATTTTCAATCAACTTAAACTCTTCTTTGAGTTGAGCTAATCTGCATTAAAACTTTAACATAAATGCTTGATGTAGTCAGTTGTGCTAGAAAATGCCTTTTAACTTAACTATTTGTCTTAATTGAACTAATTAAGCCTTTGTAGTTCATTTAGCTAGTGAAACAGTTGTTTAAACACATATATATATATTTCATTTTTAATATTTATGTGAATTAAATCAATATAAATTCATTAATTGATGTAGCTACTTCAATTAGTTGTTATAACTCTTAAATCTGATTCATCTTCAACATTTGCCGATTAAACCAATTGAGGTATAGACATTGACATGAACACAGCATCTACCGATTACCCCATAATAAAAATCAATGAAACTTGCTCAAAAATTATTTTTTTAAATGAGCAACATTTATTAATTATTTTCCATGCATGGAATAAACCACTTTGAAGCTTAGAACAATTTAGTCTGAAGTAAAAAAAACATTCAGAAAGAAGGACCTCAAACAGGCCATAGCAGCCTACAGGTCAAATTAAACAAGCCTATCATTGGCTTGCACACAACATGTAAACACAGAACATTGCAAAAAAAGCATTTTTTTTTTTAAGTCTAAATCTAAAGTTACACTACCACATATTGTATACCACTATCAATATACTTCTATTTACATATTTGTAACAAGCCTTTTATCAATCTGAATCTAATTCAATGCTGAAAAACTGAATCAACCAAAGTCCACAATAAAGATCCGAACTCAACTGAGGTTTTACATTGTCTTCCGCAAAAGTCTGTTTCTCATGCCATGAACAAGGGATGAACACTGCCCTCCGCCAATGTTCATGAACACCTTCTGAATTACCTCAAAGGTGTATTTCTCATTTTTAGGGTAGTCTATTTTCAGACATTAGAGCAGACCCATAAGCATGGCGACAGCACTTGGGATGTCCTTAAGATCAGTCAGGACTACCGCTTCCTCCAAGACCACAGACATGTCAACCATCTCTTCTCCATCTTTCACCATCACCAGACCAACTTTCTTCCCTTTGCAGAAAACTCCTTCATCTTCAGTAGCCTGCAAAAATAAAGAGTTGTCAAATAAAGTATTGTTGGTCACTAGTTCTAAATTGAATTCATGACATTATAGGACAAGCACGTTTACATTTTTACACCAATAAAATTTATAACAACATTTTACGCGAACATCATTTATTAATTTTTTACTGTATTGAATTATACCCCCCCAACTCTGCAGCCAACATTTGCAGTTTGAAAGTTGGAGCAAGTATCAGCGTTGCTTGGAGGATCCTGGGAAAATTAGCGGGGCACCAAAGGGCAAGCAGAGAGAGCCGGTTGAGGCGCGAGCAGAGACGCGATCCCGGCACACTTAGAGAGTGAACTGAGCGCGACGACCAGTGTTGGAGAAGATTTTTTTGCGCGTGCCAGACCGGTTTTGAAATGTCTTTGGTTGATGCTGTCCATAAGCCCGCCGAATTGCCATCATGCTGGATCTAAACCGAATAAAACAGATTCTCCACAGCAGTAACGCAGCAGACAGGGTTCCCGCTGGTCATTAAAAAGTCTTAAAAAAGGCATTGAATTCCTTCAAAATAAAACTAAGGCCTTAATCAATGAATAGTACACCCAAAACATGATTAGCCTGGAATTCTTCTACTCACCCCCCATGCTGGAATCAACACCACTCTGGAGTACTTTTGATATCTCAAAT
Organism: Cyprinodon brontotheroides; assembly: GCA_018398635.1. NCBI lineage: Eukaryota > Metazoa > Chordata > Actinopteri > Cyprinodontiformes > Cyprinodontidae > Cyprinodon > Cyprinodon brontotheroides. The sequence goes on along the minus strand of JAGKQL010003770.1, from coordinate 10,041 downwards.
GCATCTGGAGATCTGGGAGGCTTTGCTGTCTCGCTGCTGACATTCAAATAATGGAGGTCCACATGGTGCCTTTGAGACAGAAGCAGCGCCGTCCACAAAAAACGTGTCAATTATTCCCTCCATGTTTCACTCTACGCCCAATGTATCCAAGTGTCCTGAGTGGGTAGCATTCAGAATTTACTCAAAACGAAAGCTCAGCCGAAATGTTTTTAGAGCATAAACAGTAGTGTATAGTGATTTCCTGAAAGCTCCGTGAGTGTTGTCTCAGCATGGGGGTGAGTAGGAAAATGGCGAAGCGCTAATCATGTTTTTGGGTGTACTATTCCTTTTAATTTGGTTTTAAAGGTCATTCAAATGTCAAAGCTGTAGGTCTTATTTTGAAAATCATAAATAGATTATTTTATTGAATTTATTTATTTTTGTAATCTAAATAAAACTGCGAAACATTCAATGAATTTATTTTTTTTATAAAAAGTGCTTCGTCGCCATGCATTGGTTCTCGGCCCCGAAGAGTGGAAACCGAATAAAGCCGTTGTTGCAGCCGGGATATTACCTGGAGATGCTTGGACAACTTTTTGTCTGGAAAATATGAGCAAGTGTAAATGTAACCAAAAATTTTCTCCAGCCAAGAGTTTTCTTCCATGGCTAAAACCAGGGAACATACAATGAGGCTTCAGTGGATTTTGTGCAAGAAGCTTATCTAGCTCAGTGAAGTCGATGGGAATTCATGTGCAGTGGAGTCGTGACGCGGCTTAAAACACAAAGACTCTACAGAAGTTTCAGCCGGTATTTATCAGTTTAGTTCCACTCCCTTGTCTCTGCAACGCTTCCACTTATCATCACAAATCAAACATACTACAGAAAAAACCATACAGCAAAAATAGCTGCAAAAAAGTACAGCACTATTATGCGTTGTGGCTTTAAACCAGATTTTTTGTTCCCTGCTTAAAACAAAGTTTGTGAATTCAGTTAAATAATAGTTCAAATATCATGGCCTGACAGTGTTAGATTCTCCTACTTATCCAGGTTATAGTAATTCCGTAAAAGTGGAATCCACCGGACTTGGTTGATAAGTTCGTCAAGTCCAGTGGATTTTTTATTAGCTTTATTTTTATTTTAAATTCGAAACATCCGCTAGTTTGTAGTGTTTTTAGCTTTTTTCCTGTATGGGAAGCTTTTCAAAATTTGAAACATTATTGCAGTGGTTTTTAAAAGCCTAAACCTTTGGGTTAAGTTGTCGCTAAGCGGGTTTTCCTTCGGTGTTCTCTGGTGAATTTGGTCTATAAATTTTTGGCTTTAAGTGGCATTAAAAAAGTCTTTTTAAAAAGTCTCTGAATTTTAAACCTGCCTTTATGCTGTAGTAACCCTAGCGTAAGTCCCGCTGAAGCTGCGGTCCCCTGTCTAGCCTTTTAGTTTCACAAAATATATACACCACATGTACTAGAACCATGCACGGTCTGTTTATTTTATAATTTTTTTTGTACAAACGCAATTACAAACAGCACCAACATGGCACCTTTTACCAATAGGGAATATGTGCAAAGAAAATGAAAAATGTCTTAAAAGTTACTTGATTCCTAATTGCAGTCAAGTGAAGTGTACCAGGACCACGTGCCCTGACTTATCACCAGGAAAGCTAAGCTACATAAGCTAGCTAGGCTTCGGCGCTGGAGCCTGTACTTTTTGTTATTTAATGTTAGCTAATTTTATTATTCAATATGTCAAAATGTGTTACATTACTCACCTTAAATTTGCGAATGACGACTTTTAAAACTGCAAAAAATGCGAAGAGGCGAAAAAAGTGTCTCTTTCTCTACCTGCACCTCGCTCCAGTCCCAGCCTGTCGCATAAACGCGACACGAGCCTCTTGTTTGTAAATTAATACCTAAACCGCAGCATAGTCAGCCCTACATTTTAAATCACCAATGGAAGTTCCATTTTTTTTTACTTTTGTGTAATTGAGCAGTTTTAAATGAAAAAATTTGTGTTATCACAATAGCTCAATAAAATACTTGCCAAACTGACTCAGTATGACATATTGACATAACTTCAGCGTAAATTACAATTTACAGTGTAGACTTTGGTTAGAACCCGGTGGACGGTAGTGGCGATGCTTGTCAGCAACAAATGTCGCCCTCAGGTGTGTCAGCCTGACAAAGGCTCCATCTTAAAGGTTCCCAATTGCTGCTTCTCTCCACAGAGTTACCAGAACAGACATTTGGCCCTGTACATAACAGAAGCAATGTTTAGACATCTTATATATGTCCAAACAACATAGTTCACCCTGTTATTACAGGGTCTCAAGGGCAGAATTAATAGTTAAAAACTTCCAGCATCTCCAGACAGTTCTGATGTTCCCATGGGTTTCAATGGTCATTAAAGACATTGCACTGCTAGGAATCTTAAAGGTCATAACATTTTAGGAATCATTAACTAACTAATCTATTTTTTATATTGTCCCAAATTACATTACAATTGCCTCAAGGAACTTTACAGGAGTCAAATTAAATAATCAAATAATTAAATAAATAGTTATAAATCAAAACTTGGGCAATTTGAAATAGCTGCAAGTCTAAATGCAGAGGGGAGTTTATGCCACCAATGGGGAGTTTATGACACTAATAATCCAAACAAAGAGTATGTAAACACTGTCGAAAGTACCAAATTATTCTGAATTTGGCAAACTGACTCTAGTGTGCATGTAAAGTTCAAATGCAAACGCAGATTATATTTCCACACGTTTTGTTGAGTCGCGGGTAGCAAAACAGTTTGTGCTTCCACTGGTCAACGGTAAAGAGAAGTTCTCTTCAAACTCTTAAGAGTTAAAAAATTGCTTCACACTGCGAATATTTCAACTGTAATCAGAAGCCGGTGTAAACCACCCTTCTGGATGGGCTGTAAGACAAAAACTCACAATATTGGTTTTGATTTTATTCCATCATTTTCTTTTGAGAATTTCAGAGTTGTGCATATAACAGAGTGGTTCTATTCTGAATAAAACCCAGTAAAAAAAAGCTACGCGATTGATCTACTGTGTGTCACAATCTAAACTGTGTACACAAATTTAATGATTTAATCTCAAATTACTTCAAAATTTTTGTGCTCTGAAGATTCCAAGATACAACATACATTCATCATACCTCCTCATGTTCGACCTTCCTCTTGCAGCTTCTGCATTCTCCTCCCTTCCACCAATTCTGACCTTCCCTCACTATAGAAAAAGCTAAATAATGCCAAGTCGTAATAATTTATTTTGTGTGAAGGTAACCCTGAACATTCTAATGCAGATAAAAATTATGGCGCTGTTGTGATTAAAAACACACATAGCAGCAGGTCAATGGTATATTTTCGAGGTGTGAAAAGCCCAACTTGGCCAGCCCGAATATGTGTAGCACTTTTCGTCAAGTACATTATCATCAACCTAGGACTACTCCTATAGAATCCATTTGAGCTACATGACATGAGCAGAATGCTCCTGTTAGGAATCCAGTTTGTGTGGGTTGTGTTTTTGTGTCTTTCTCTCCTCCACCCACCAGGTAAGCGCCCTGTTCTCTTTGGTCCTCTCACACACCTGTGGCTGGTTGACTCATCACTGAGGACTATTTGAGCCATGGACTGTCACTACCTCGCCAGAGTGTTTGCCAGGCCCCAGGTACTCTAGCCAAAGCTGAGCTTAGCTAGAACTGAGTGCTGTTTCCCGGAACCTAACCTTTGTTTTGTCTTTGCGCGTTTCGCAGGAAGTCATCCTCTTAGAAGATGTGTTTGATCTTCTTCCCATGGAAGACGTGTTTGAGTCTTCACACTGAGCAGGAGAAATCACACAAAGTTCCGCTCAAGTCCTCCTGGATTGAATGACTATCAGCCTCTTGGAAAACCTACACCGACTGGATTCTGGGAGGAAAGTTTTCTCCCATTAACGCGGAGTCCCGCTTCCTGTTCTCCAAGTCAACGCCTCCAAAGTTCCCACGGATCCTGAACTAACCACTATTTCCCTTCCCCTTCCATTTCTGGTTCACCAGTTCACTGAATTTCGTGAATCCAACCCCCGCTGACCTTATCGATAAACCTGTTAACACTTTTATCCTGGTTCTCTGAGTGGTTTACTGCATGTGGGTCAGATCCCTTAGGAAAATCATGACAGCTCCAAGCTGACTGTGTAAAGTGAAACCTGGTACCTACAAACAAAAGTTTCATTTGAGCTTATCACAGTACAGAAATTAAAATTAAGCAGCAGCTTCTATGCAGAAGTACAATAAGCTAAGCTGGTCAATGTGCTTCTTGCTGTTCTACAAAGTATAAATTGTGGAGATGTTAAAGCAGGAGTCAAGTATGCGTTCTCCTGCGTTGCCATGTTTGTGTTGCTCCAGCTGTGTGATCAGACACTCTTACTTTCACCAGAGCAGCACAGTTTTAAGTTCATAGACAAACTACACTACTCAAAAAGAATTAGGGAACACATTGTAATCAGAGTATAGTATCAAGTTAATTAAACTTCTGGGCTATTGATTTGGATCAGGTAAGTAGCAGAGGGGGGTGTGTTAATCAGTTTCAGCTTTCTTTGGTGTTAATGAAATTACCAACAGGTGCACTAGAGGGGCAAAACAAACAAGATCTAATCTCATCAAAACAGGGAATGGTTTTACAGGTGGAGGCCACTGACATTTATTCCACTCCTCATCTTTTCTGACTATTATTCACCACCAGTCTTGCATTTGGCTAGGGTCGCTGTCACTACTGTTAAAGTTATTATGTATACCTACCTGGACCCTACAGCATGTGTTGCACAGGCAGTCCAACTCCTCCAGGATGGCTATCAATACGCAAGCCATTGCCAGAAGGTTTTGCTGTAAAGCCCCCCAGCACAATCTTCATGAGCATGGAGGAGTATTCCAGGAGTGGCAGGCGTGCTATTCCAGGAGTAGCTGGACAGTAGCCGCAGGCGGCCTGGCAAACCCATCATCACGACCTGGTATCTGCTTCTTTGTGCGAGGAGCAGGAGTGAGCACCGCCAGAGCCCTACAAGCCTGAAACCTTGGTGAGCGGGCCATCATCACTTCGGTGTGAATGTCTCTGACCAAACAATCAGAAACAAACTTCATGAGGGTGGCCTGAGGGCCCAGCGTCCTCTAGTGGACCCTGTGCTCACTGCCCGGCTCCATGGAGCTCGAATGGCATTTGCCACAGAACACCAGAATAGGCAAGTTGGCCACTGGCGCCCTGTGCTTTCACAGACGAGGCGCTTCCACCTGGAGCATATGTGACAGACGCGGAAAGGGTTCCTGGGAGAAGCCGCGGGAGAACGCGAGTGCTGGTTGTAACATCGCTCAGCATGACCGGTTTGGGTGGGCTGCAGTGATGGTCTGGGGAGGCATATCCATTGAGGGATTATATTACTACCATATACAGGCTAGACAACAATTACCCTGACTGCCATTAGGTATCGGGATGCAATCCTTGCACCCATTGGTTGAATTCAGCTCTGTAGGTTGATAATTTTCATTTCCATTAAAATGAGGTGGCATTCTTTTTTTCCTAACACATCACCCAGTCCATATCAGTATAAATAAACAGCATGATTTTTTTTTAGATTAGATGATTAGCTTTATTGATCTCACATCGGAGAAATTCACTGGTCACATATTGGCAATATATAGAAATTAAAGAAGGTGCAAAACAAGGAGGAAAAGGTGCATTAGGAATAAAAAATAAAAGAAATAAAAAATTAAATAAAAATAAGAAAATAAAAAAAAAATAAAAATACAAGGGAGTAACACAGATTTGAGGTGACATATGTAAATAATCAGGATGGCTTATTTTTTTCCTATTGAGATCTTGATGTGTTTTTAAACTCTTCCTTTTTTTGTTTAGCAGTGTATTTGTGCCAGAGCAGTACAAGATGGATTCTCTCGATGTTTATGGACTCAAAAAAATAGTGCTTAGAATTCAGGTTATAGGGAAGGCTAAGGAAATTTATCTGAATTACAAATAAATTAGTGGGCCAATTTGAAACAATGTATTTTCTCCACTTACATCAAAATGAAAATATCTAAATATGTACATCTTTTAAATAAAAAAAATGGGATTTAGGGTAGGATATCTATATCAACAAGCTGCTGCTGACCACTATTCTGGCAGAAGACAAGACAACAGAGCAATACATTACACCCCTGGACCAAAAAAAAAAAAAAAAACAGGCACCCCATTTCAGCATGGAAAGTATCCCGTCCAACTGTCTCAGCAAAACCACAGTAAAAGTAAGTTTTTCCTCTGAAATCCCCCAGGATGTACGCCACAAAGCAGAGTTAGTTTCTGACTGTTTGCTGTTCCACATCCACCTGACAAACTCTAGATTATTGAAACTCTTGCATTGGATGCCCTGCGGCACTTAACGCACCTTTTATAACAAATTTAAGCACAACACCTGCTGAAAGCTTCAAAAATGCAAGGCAACTCAAGCAGACATTTTCCCTCGCGTAAAACCGACATCCTTGATGTTCAAAAGACGATAGTTCTGAGCACAAAGTATTACCTGAGAATCCATTTTCAGCTTTTATGAATTTGGATGAACCTAGAAATCTTCTTCAAATGTGGGTGAAATGTCTTTAAATTTAGTCAAAGCTCCAGCTACGCTTGTTTGAATATTCTTATAAGCACACATTCCACAGTTGCTAAAAATAGGATTAATGTATGTGTATAACTTTAAAACAAAAACATACCTGTTCAATCTTCCTTCCAAGGTGAGTAGACCCTGTGTCGGCTATAGTGGTCTAGCTTTTATGGAGATGGAGGATGAAGGAGTGTATTTGTGATCCTCCATCAACCAATCTCGCAAACTGGGGAGCTTGAAAACTGAGTCTCTTTTATTTATAAATATATGATAAGGCGGTGTCTCACCCTGAGATTATATCCCTGGATAATGTTATTCTTCCTCTGGACACTTTGAGGATAATTCCTCAAACAGAGTAATTTTTTAGTCAACGAGTCTCCATTAGTTATCACAGCTACTTTGTTTTTCTTGACAACAGCCAGAATGGCAGGTTTGTTTTGAAGCTCCAGCTATGACGCCCAATCTTGCCTTTCCTCCAGGAGGGACATGAAATATAAGAGGCAGCGGTTTGGAGTATGGGCCAAATTCCTAAGCACCATTCAGAAGATCCCTTAAAAAGACATTCTATAATACATGAGAAATAAAACTTCATCAATATTGACAAATATAAACACATCCTGTATAATAAAAAACACAATAGTAACCCTAATAATAACTTGGAAGCATTGGCAGAGTCAGCAGTAGATACAAGTTTCATTTGTGGGCGTTCAGAAGCAGAGACTCATGTTGAATCTTAGGACTGCTATGGCCTCTGGCCTTTAAGACTGTGCAGGCTTTTTCTTTGTGCAGGCCTCAGCCCCTGACAGATCTTCCTATTAGCTGCCTTGAGAACGTGAGAGCAGTGATATGATTGCACCAGCAGAAGAGTGTCGGGTTAACAGATGCTGGATGAGTGCCCACCTGCACCTTATATAAAAGTTCCTGAAAAGCTTTCAGTTTGGGGACAGCTAGTAGGAAGGTTTTGTTAAGCTGTTCTCCCCACCTTTGGCTTCAAACTGTTTTGGGCAGTTAGTTAGAACTGTTTGACCATACTTCTACATTCTTCTGAATCAACTTTAGGTGGACTTGTTCAAGCTAGAAGTTTGTGTTTAGGAGGTTTGGTGCTCCCTCTGTTTTCTTTTGGTTTGTTTTGGGGTGTTTTGTGTTAAACTTAGTCTGACTGGTTTGCGCAGTTTAATTAATTTCTTAACCATTCTTGAATTTTGTTTGCCCTTTTCTTTTGTTTTAATTCGGTTAAGCTGTATTGTGTTTTGGTTCTGTTTATCCATCTTTTGTATGTTACATCCCCAGAACCCCTAGACCTTGGGGGCGTAACAAGAACAAAAACAAAATGTGTTAGAAGCAATGATTCACTACCTTATTCACTTCATTAAAACTGTCTCTGATAAATGTTTTGGTAAAAAATGTTTCCCAATAATTAACAAGACTGCTGTTGCCAACACAGTCTCATGACTATGAATGTTTGCTCATTAAACAGTTAAAAAATAAATGAATGACTTTGTTTCTGTTTTTCCTAGATTAAATTGAAAATATTTCAGGGGTCCGTTTCATGAAGCAGGTTTCCTATATTTTCTAAACCTGACAAAATGGGAAACTGAGTTTTCCATTTTACAAACCGCTTCCTGAAGCTGTTTCATTCACCGTAGTAACATTCTCCCCAGAGCTAACCTGGTGAGCAGCAGGTTCTGTTCAGTAAACTCAGACCGTCTCTGTCTCCGCTCTGCTACAGCCACTCAGGTTATCCCCCCCATATTTAGACTGATTTTTGTCATAGTTTTGGGCAAAAAAAAACAACAGTATTGATTCTCACGTAGCAGTTATTGGTCCCAGTCAGCACAGGAGCTGATGAGTGTTAGCTTAGCCTGAGGGAGTAAAAACAAGGAGGGTTTATTTTATCATTATCCAGGTCTTCTGTGGATCAAATGTTTCTATCATATAAAGCAACATGTTGCCAATAATGCTGGCACTCACCAGTAAACATAGGAGCAAAAGATTGCTGATTAGCCTTGAAAAAAGAAAACACAAGTACAGTTCTCCATGAAACCAGGAAGAATAACAAAGAATACATGTTAGACTGACTATACTTTTCTAAAAGAACCAAGGAATCAGGATTTATCTACAAAACAGCTCTTCATTTGATGAATGTATTTGTTGGGAGAGATACTGGGGCTGTCACGATTCATGAATAAAGTGATTCTAGGGATTACAGGAATTAATCAAGGTTAAGTCTTTGTTACATTACATTTATCTATTTGGCTCACTGTGTTCTGGTTGGGTGGCTACTGGTAATGATGGCTACCTTGCTGATATATTCATGCCAGGTGGGATTTAAAATAAAAATATACATTTCCTTTAATAGTTCCACAGAGGGGAAATTTGTGTTCTGCTTTTAACCCCTCCCTTAGGGAGCATTGTGCTGCTGATGATGAGTGGTGGATGGGCAGCAAGCTGGAGCTAAGGGTCCAGCTTGCTGACACGGTAGGAGCAGGTATCAAACTACCAATCCTTCAGTTGGAAGGCACCTCCATCTTCTTCTCCATCTCAGATATTAACCTTAGCGATGACCAATCGTCTTTCAGCGCATCAGCTCCATTTAGTAGCACAAGGTGACAGGGGAGCAGTGAATGCTCACAACGCAAATTTACCACGCCGTTTGTGTAGGTATTCTGTGCAAATCCACAGCACCGCCACGTCCTGTGTGAACGCAGCAAAATACATGTAACACATACAACACATGGCTTAAAGAACTATGGTGGGCTTCTGTTTCAGCAGTAGAGAAAGGGTGCCATTTACTTTTGATTAAAAAGACTTCTAAATCTATACATTAACAGGCCACTCTCTCCCTTTCATTAGCCAAAATGAGCAAAGGCCTACATTGGAATAAAAATGATTGTACCTTATTAGGCTAATGTAGTAAAACAATTTGACATAGATTTTGAGTCAGTGGGTCACATGACCAGAAAGCTATAGGAAGAAATATCAATTATTTTTGTAGTAAAAAAATCTTAAAAAATTAACAAAGGCCAAAATTGGAATAAAAATGAGTGTGCCTTATCAGGCTAATGTAGTAAAACAATTTGACATAGCTTTGGATCACATGACCTGGAAGCTATTGAAGAAAAGTCCCAACGTTTGTATTTAAAAACATCTTAAAATTTGAAAATAGCTAAAAATGGCATAAAAGCAAGTGTAGCTTACATTTGTTGTCTGTTGGCATTATTTAAAAATCAGTTTTGTCTTTGTTGGTCATAAGATAATTAATTTATTAGACCCGAGCAGCAAAAGCGCCAAGGGCGGCCTATTGTATTTCGCAAAGTTTCTTTATTATTCTTTCGCCCTTTCTAACGATTTACGTGACTTCGTGATATCTTAAAAACTCAGGAAAACGCGGGCAGGTTGTCCCGCTGCGAAAGTACGCCGGTCTTTAATGGAAT
>JAGKQL010003769.1:0-19651 GCA_018398635.1 Cyprinodon brontotheroides | reverse complement strand
GGGCACAGTCTCTTCCCTCCTCCTCTTCCTCCCTTCATTCTCCCCCCTACCACTCTTCCTCCCCTCATCCAGCCAGTCAGCCATCCAGCCAACATACGCTAGCAATCAGGGAAGTCAAAAGGAGAACAGAAAGAGGGAGCGAAGGGAAGGAAAGATGGAGGTTAATGCACACTGCAGAGGAGGAGTTGGGCCATTCTGTAAAGGCCTAAAGAGGTCAGCAAAGACTCAGATTGACCTCGGCGTACAAAACATGTGCAGGAACATGGAGATGTCTGTACAGCAACATCCTTCAGACGAGTTATTCCCACACACTCTCTCCTCGGTTTATGTCACCCACATGTCGGGGCACATGCTGTGTGTGTGTGTGAGCGCACACACAAACCCCTCTGAGCCCACACAAGAAGGGGGAGGATCCTTTGGTGTCGAACACCACTCAGGAATGTAAACAAGAGGGGAACAAGAGTGACTGAAGATGGGTTTTATCATTTCCTATACGTAGTATTCTTTCATATTCCTCAAAAACAGTCTCTCTCCCGGAGAGCCTTGTATAATTGTATATTACATTATATAACGTAAACATCAATGGATTTTTGTGGGGGTTTTTTCACTGTGGACCAACACAAAGTATAGTTTAGGGTTCAAGTTTAAAGAAAAATGAATGATTTTGCCTTTTTTAACTTTTTTTTTTACAAAAGAAAAGCTGAAATGTGGGGTGAGTGTTTGATCAGGAGGCTGTCCAAATTATTTAACAAAGTCCATCTGTATTTGATATTCACAGACGCTTTCTATCCAACCTGACTGAGCTTAAGCTATTTCACAGGTAAAAATCTGCAAAAACCTCAGTTTCTAGATGTGTAAACCTGATTCATAAATGCGTAACCCCAAAGTAAATAAAAATAAAATGCACCTTTTGGAGCTTAAGTTGTAAAAAAAAACCCCAATAAAAATCATGTGTAAATGTCCTTCCAATGATACGCTACCTGTTCTTTCACATAAATCCAAATAAAATACTTTGAATTTTCTAAAAGCTCAAAGGTCATTATAGGAATACTTATGGAAGGCGCTGTAGCACTGCTAGTTGTTTTTTTAATGTAATAAAAGCAGAGAGGAAGCAGTGACGTGGCTGTAAATGTGCAAATTAAACCACCGCCTCTGCTAGGTCAAGCCTGGGGTTCATCTGGAGTTAACATGAATGAATGGAGATGATTGTCCTGTATTTGGAGGTTGTGTTTACATTGGTTTTCAGTTACCTCAGTGTCTCTGTGTGTGTGAAAGAGAGAGGGAGTACAGGTGGGGTTTTACAAATCCAAACACTTTGTAAGCCTTCTTTAGTTTTTTAAATTCAAGATCTTCCATTTGTTTGTAAAAGTCTGAGCTCAGCCTTTTTCTATCTGATACTTAAACTTGAACCTGGAGGGGAAAAAAAGAGAAAATGAGAGAGGCTGAGGCAACAAAAGATGGGGGAACACAAGAGTGAAAAAAAAAAGTCTGAGAGCCAGAGTGAGTGCAGTCATATGTCTTTTTTGGAAATTTCCATGACCAAGTTGATTAAGTATGCAATCCGACCGCAAGATAGCCGAGGTTCTAAACAAACGCTCCCTCCTCTGCTGCTCAGGCTCGTTTAACGGCTGAGGTGGCAGCGTTTGCCTTCATAGCACGGGGCGCTGCACACAGATTGAAAACACACGTCTGAACGAAGGCGGATGTGTGCACGCAGCTACGCTGATGCAAGATCTGTTTTGCTTGTGAGTGTGTGAATCCTTGTCAGTTTTCAGAGCACTGTCAACACTTTCCTGGATCATCTTGCTTCAACTACAGCAGCACAGAAAGAAGCTGCTCCCCAGTTTGCTCACTTTCACTTTCCAAATCAAAGGTTTTATGGGTTTACTTCTTTCTAAAGTCGAGAAACGTGATCCCAGATGAGCGGTTGGATAAATTCCCTCATCCACAAGCCCTGTTGTTTGAGGTCTGACCGCTGTGGCTGCTGTGGTCCTGGAGGGAGAGGCGGAGAGAGGAGGCCTTCTCCACACAACTTTTCTCATGCTATACTTTTGCCGCTCCTGCTGCTAAATATTACACTATACTGCAGACGTGAAGGCACATCTGTCATGATTATGAATAGATTTTTAGCGTGAGGATTATATTTCAACATCCTGCACCTCCTATCAGGAGTGCTACATAAATCGCTGTAACACTTAATAATAGACTGCCTGCGGCTCCGCAGCACTGGGGTTTTATTTCTAGACCTCAATTCTTCTTGTTTCTGTTCTCCTTAGACTGATTAAAGTTAACCCAATGCGAAGGATCATCTGTTTGCTGTCACCTAAACACAACTTTTGCTCTTCAGATGTCACACTTCCATCAGTATGGTGAGATATGATGGATAAATGTTCCACTCAGCTCCCTGGGGCGTTTAGGGGTGTGGGAAAAAATAATTTCAGCGATATATTGTGATGTTTGGCTGTCCGATATAATTTTGATATTTCAGTTCCTAATATCGATTTCAAAAAAACAAAAAAGTTTACCTAAAACAATGAGGGAAAATAGCAGATAGAACTGTGGAGCCCTATTGCTGTGTGGACCAGCACCATATTAACATGACACAGTCACAGTGGAAGAAGTGAAATGATTCAAACCCCAAAAACATGGATACCAAAATAACTAAATATATATTTTTTGATGAACATATACAGCACTTTCTTTTTTTATCTATATACATTTAATTTTGATAATGATTTTGCCGTATCATGATAATATTGTATCATGACCCAACTATGTCCCATGCCAGTACTCACCCCTAGTGGCTGTAAGGGTCAACCTAACTTATGCTTTTCATGAAGGCGGAAACAAAAGCAAAGTGGACGCCAAGTGGAAAATTTTGGAACAAGTAACGCTAATGTGTGGGAGGAAAGTTATGCTTTCTTAACTTTAAAGTAGAGGACAAAGCAGTATTGACATAAATCTACCTTTTTTTTTTTTTTTTTTTTTTTACATTTTGTCACATTTAAAAGACAAATATACAAGTTTATTTGGGAGTTTCTGTGATAAATCAATATAAATGTTTGCCTTATTGTGGATTCACCCTGAATTTCCTCAATAAACTCAATATTAACACCTGCCTCTGTAGAATAAGGTACTGAGAAGATGAAGGAACAACTCAGCGTGCTGTGACATCTCTAGAGGTACAGCCACTGCTGGTCACCTTCAATATCACCATCAACAGTTTTGACTTTTACCCTTAGGTTGGCGCTACATGGTTTTATTTACTCAATCTGACACAGAGAAAGACTGTCTCTCTGTAAAAAGGAATACCATCTTTATTTGCACCAATCCAATGTCTTCATTAAAAAGAAGAAAAAAAACATGCATCCATAAATATCCAAAAGAGAAAGTGTTGATTTTCAAAAAATATAATTATAGTAAAACATCTTAATTGAGAGCAAATTGAAGCTGATGTCAAATTTATGGTTCTACATATGAAACTGTCAATAAAATTCTGATTTAAAGAGGGACGCCCACCTAAATTGACCAGCATTAATCGGACAAGAAGGGGATGGTAATGAAAGAATAACTTCCTCAAATTAGACAAGGACAAAAGTGAAAATTCCTACCCACAGACAGAAAACATATAATTGAAACATGAGACATGGTGTTGGCAGCATCATGCTTTTCTTCATGACAGATGGGGAAGCAGGTCTAATCTGATTGGAAGATGTGTGAAGCTAAAAAAAACGGAAAAAAATGGCAGAAAACCTTTCGGAAACTGCAAAAGTCTTGGAGGTTCACATTCCAGCAGGACCCCACAACTCTGACTATACCCCCATCCATACCCCAAAACATTCAACAAGAGCTGCAAAGAGACGATTTAAATCAAAGTCCAGACCTTAATCCCATGGAGAGTTGTGATTGCTCTGCATAAACCTGATTGATATTAACCCTTTATAGGGCAAGTCACCATGTTTGATCACTTGCCTTACTAATGGAGTTCCCTCGTCCCTCAGTGAGGTCTAGAAGCACTAGATCTATATCCAGCTATTCATTAAAGGTCCTGCTACATGGCTGTACATCTTATTTTGGCATTTGACCAATTAAATTAGCCCTTTAATGATATATTACCTCCTGTAAATTAAGTTGAAAAGCAAAAGTTAACAATTCAAGAAAAAAAAAAGGTAAAAGGCTGAAAAGTTAAAAAGTTAAGTTAAAAAGTTAATAAGCCAAGTTAGCACTTATATTTAGGTCTATAAACAAAAAATGTAAGTGCCAGTATCAGCATTAATGCCTCTAAGGTTATGTTGTACCCAAAATAAATTAGTTTGTTTCTTTTATAGAAGAACTTTATTATTTTTCTTAATATATTAGCAAAGTTGGTGTTTCCTGTTATTACACCGAAATTAATTTTTTGCCATCAAAATATACATTTTTTAATGCAAGAAAGGTAATGAGGTCCAGTCCTGATTCCAATAACTGAGTGCTCTATAAAGGGTAAAGCAAATTGGAAGGAATCTGAAAAACTTTGGTTTCTAGTTGAGCAAAAGTGGTTTGAAACAGTTTGAAACATTTCCAGACTGTAAATTCAATTAGAATTGGTTAAATTAAAAACTGAATTAAGATTCTATTTTTAAACACTATGAAAAAATTGTTTTAATTTATGATAGTCTGTCACATAAAAGCACCAATGAAATGTTTTGAAGTTTGCAACGAAATGTGGAGAAACCCAAGAGGAGTCAACACCATGGAAGTTATTCTAAATCTACAAACACATGTTAAAACTCATTAGACCTGAACATGGCAGAGCTTTAGGTGTTTGACACTTTCTAATTCAATCTGCCTTCCTGACCACTTTCTGCCCATCATGGATCCTAAATTACAAACTCCCTTGTGCGCTTTGAGACACCAGACATTCATTAATAGCTCCTCTGTGGGGGGAAAAAGGTGCAACAATCAATCATGCACGCCTCTGATCCGTGCCACTGAGCTTTGCCCTGCAAATATCACGCTTTGATTCTCTTCTCACACAAATCAGAGCAGGGGCGCTAACTTGACCTGCAGAAGCAACAAGGAGCAAAAAAACTCAGAAGTTGCATTAGTGGCTCCATGGCAACAGCAACTTGGTGGTCAGATGTGGGTAGAGCCAACAGAGATCTCCATCGTTTCATTTTCACTCACTGAAACCAGACATGTTGCTCCATTTACTGTATGCCTTTGCTCTCCATCCTCTCAACCTCCCATGAGTCTTTGCAAACAGGACCTCTGGGCCCCTGGGGGTGTCTTTTTTTTTTTTTTTCCTCCACAGCAGCAGCTGCACTTACCAACCAAAACACACAACAAGAAGCAGAGAAACTCAGCAACAAGCAGCAGGAGAAGCTCACTCACCGGGACACGCGCAGCCGCCCACGGACATCTTCTCACATGTCTGGTGTGAATCCGATCAGAATGATGGTGGTGGCTTCTGTTATCCCTGTCCTCTCCTGTCCTCTTTCTCAGCCAGCCAGCCACTGAGGCTGCTCACATGAGCGTCTGTTATCCCCACGTTTTACGCACACACTCACACAGTGGCACAGGGAGCACAGAGAGAGGAGGTGGGGAAGGAGAGGGAGAGGGGAAAAGACTGAGGTTAGGAAAGAGCAAACAGACACACACAAAAGGATCAGATTCTCCCACAGCTGTAGATGAAAACGGTGCAGCTGCACAACTGCTTGCCTGTGAGAGTATGAGAGAGAGTGTTAGTGTGTCTGGGAGTGAGGCGATTTCTACTCCTGCCTCTGCCCTCACCCTCATCAGCCCTGCAAATTACAGCTCAGGTGGGAGGAGAGGGAGAGAGAGAGGGGTGTGTGTGTTGCACAGAGCCAGGGTGGGAGAAAGAGTCAAAGTGACCCAAAGGAAAACAACAATCTTTTTTATTTTTTTGCCTTTGAAGTATGTAGAGAATGTTTCATTGCACACTTATTGAGGTGCATGCATGACATAATCCTCAGGAAATCTGGCTTTATGTGTGTGTGAGAGTGAGTGAGTGAGTGGGTGCTGCAGCCGTCTGAGTGGCTTGTTACCATCCAGCAAAGGTCTGCTACACAGCGGGGGAGGCAGGGGGAGAAAAAGAGAGAGGCAGAGGGAGGTAGGGGGTGGGATCTGACGTGCCTCCTGTCTCCTCCTCGCCCCTCTGCTGCTCCGTCTGCAGTGTGTCACACAGTGTTGCGCTCTGACTTCACTCATCTCTCTGTCTTCTCAGCCATTTATCTCTCCTGCCCTCCCCACCTCCTCCCCTAATCTCTCCCCCACCCTCCCTTATTACTCTTTCTTCCGCTCCACCTTTCCCTCCCACTGTCTTCATCTCCCTTCTAATCTTTTCTCCATCACTGTATCATTTGTCCCTCCCTGTTTAAATGGTTGAATTTGTCCTTGTGAGACCAAAGGATGCATTTGGTGTTCAAATGAAGCATTTTAGAATGTTTGATACAAATTGTTCAACTACTAGATGCTATCATTTTGCCTACTTTTGGAGATTTTTAATAGAGTACCTCCTGTGTCCCTGTTTGGTGTGGTGGTTTTCCTGTAGAGCCAAAGCTATAGCCTTCCGAATGTGTTCATCATCAATGAATTCTTCCACTTTACATCCACAACCTTTTGGTGTCATTGGGAGTTTATGTAATAGACCAGGGGTTTCCAAAGTGGGGGTCAGGACTCCCTGGAGGGGTCGAAGGATGCAAAGGTGTAACTATCGGTAAGCAGAGACTGCAGTTACTTATGGGCTGCCAACCTCTTAGGGGCCCATTCACTGACACCTGGTTGGCCCCCTACTTAATTATGGACGTCGCTTTGCAGATGTAATGGTGTGAAAAATTCCTCTTACACCCAGCTGATACTAGATTGACTGATCGCACCTTTTTTATACAGCAACACATGGCAGATTTTAACACGATGGTGAGCCGTTTAAATACGACACCAATAGCAAAGCAGACAGTGGTACTTTTAATTACTGTTAATAACTGAGTATAGTTCATTAGATGGTTGGTAAAAAAATACACTTATACAATATGTTTCAAACTGCAATAAAGATCTTAAAATAACGATGTATATGAGTATTTTATTTTTTACACTACGACTTGGAATTATGGGTAACCCAGAGCGTAGATTAAAACCATAACCGTTACATACCATGGGTTAGGGACGATGGATACTAAAAAACAGTTACTTAGGCGGATTCCAAAAAAGAAAAAGCAAAGAAGAGCTGAAAAGTCTTCCCAAAATAAACACGTTCTTTCAAAAAACCGAAGAGGGAGAGGAGGATGTTGCTGCTACAGTGAGTAAAGATTGCGACCGATGGCTTGTTGTGCTAACATGTGGTGGTGAACTGTGAAACTGATGTACTTTTATCACGGGGCCCACCCAAATAATGTTGCTTCTGGGCCTATTGTTGTGTCGTTCACGCCATTGGAAAGATGAATCTTTTTGATGCGATCCTTTAGAAATTAAATAAATAAATAAATACACCATGAAATAAGTAAATGTAAAACCCACTGATTCCAAAAATGACACTTACTTTCAAATTCTAAAATGTACAATATTGAATAATTACATATCCAATTAATTATTTAAAATGAATCAACTGAATGCTTATAACAATATGTTTACTTAAATATGTAAATAATTGCATTATGTGCAAAAACAAAGTGAAGTAATTAAGTTAATATGTATTTTTAGGGGCTGCCAGTCTCTTGTCTTTTCTATTTTTGGGATCACAGTGGAAAAAATCCAAATCTAAATAAGTCATATTTTCTTAAAATAAGTGCATTTGTTCCTACTCATTCCATTGGCAAATCATCTTATTAACCTACCGTACTCAAATAAAGGGTAAATACACTTTTTTGCACAGTAAACACGAAGGGTTGCAGTGCAAAGGCTTAATTATTTTGGGAACTCTGCTTTCTGGACACAAACACAAACTGGTGCATATTGGGCTCTATCGCACAACTCAATTACTTTTCAAACTTATAGTAACTTGTTTGTTTGCTGTCTTTAATTACTGGATTAATTGCTTAATCCAGGTGTGTCACCAGCCATTATATAGCGTCATGGTCACTGAGGTCCGCAGCACAGCTGGATTAATCAATTCATCCAGGAGAGAAAGACACAAGGAAACAAAGGAGCTACCTTACATTCAGGAAGTAGTGGAATGGCTGGATAGAGCACGTGCAAAGTGATAAGGAGGAAAATAGAAGTGATCAACTCCTGACCAGTTTCCATGTCCCTGCCAAAGGAAAACACCCCCACACACCAAAGATGCTCTATTGGAGTACAGTGAACTCATTGTCATGTTCAGAAACCAGTCTTCAGGGTGATTCCAGCTTTATGGCATGGCGCGTATCCTGCTGAAAGTAGCCATCAGAAGTTGGTTACATCTGTTGGTCCATAAAGGGATGTACATGGTCAGCAACAATACTCAGATAGGCTGTGGCGAATGCAACGATGCTCGAATTGGTACCAAGGGGCCCAAGAGTGCCAAGAAAATATTCCCCACACCTGTGACACCACCAGCCTGAACCCGTTGTTACAATGGCAGGATGGATCCATGCTTTGATGTTGTAGACGCCAAATTCTGACCCTACCATCCGAATGTCATGAAAGCAGAAATCGAGACTCATCAGACCAGGCAACGTTTTCCAATCTTCTATTGTCCAATTTCCATGAGCTTGTGCAAATTGTAGCCCTCAGTTTCCTGTTCTTAGCTGAAAGGAGTGGCACCCAGTGTGGTCTTACTAAGCTGCTGTAGCCCATCTGCCTCAAAGTTGGACGTACTGTGCGTTCAGAGATGCTCTTCTACCCACCTTGGTTGTAACGGGTGGTTATTTGAGTCGCTGTTGCCCTTCTATCAGCTTGAACCAGTCTGGCCATTCTCCTCTGACCTCTGGCATCAACAAGGCATTTCCGCCCACCGAGAACTGCAGCTCACTGGATGTTTTTTTCTTTTTCGGGACCATTCTCTGTAAGCCCTAGAGATGGTTGTCGCGTGAAAAATCCCAGTAGATCAGCAGTTTCTGAAATACTCAGACCAGCCCTTCTGGCACCAACAATCATGCCGCGTTCAAAGTCACTCAAATCACCTTCCGTCCCCATACTGATGCTCGGTTTGAACTACAGGAGATTGTCTTGACCATGTTAGGGAAGATGTATTCAGGGTGTTTTCTCCCTCACATATATTGTATGTAAATAAAAAAGATAGAGTTTGTTCTACTTTCAATCAAATGAACCCCAATCTAACATGAAAATGTTAGTGTCCCATATTTTACTATATATGCCACCATGTGTCACAGTTAATGTGTTCTGAGTGATTTGTAGCATCAGTTTAGGAAGTGTAATGTTTTGCATGTGGGTAGAAAGTTTTATTTTGATGTCACATTTGAGGTGTCTCTTTAACATGGCAAACTGAAAACAAGTTTTTTTTATGGCTTTTGTTCTCTTAATCTTTCTTTTAAAAAAAAGTTTACATATATTTGTAGTGTTGACAAAATAATGCACCCGAGCTGTGAATCTGTGCAGCTCCTCCAGTGTTACTTGGACCATTTAACTGCTTGTCAAAAGAAAAGAAAATGACTGACCCAGCCTCTTGGTTTAGGTGGATGATGTCTTGGTTGGTTTCCAGCAGTGCCACACTCTTACCTTCTATTGTGGATGATAATGATGACAATCTGGTGATGGATTATCCTGCCTTAACCCTACCTCCAGCTTTGTGTTCCTTGCTCTTCATGATGCTGTTTGTTCAATGATGTTTTCTAACAGACCCCAGAGGCCTTCAGGGAACAGCTGGATTTAAATTGACATTTAATTACATTGAGATGACCTCTGGTCACTAATTAGTCGATGTCCCAATATCATCTGATTGTACAAGATTTTATTCAGTGGTTTTGGAGTAAAAGGGATTGAATACAAAAATGCACACTCCATTTTTCATGTGTAGAACTTCATACTTTCCATTTAATTTTCACAATGAATCGCTTCTTTGTGTCAGTCCCCAAATGTACATCCAAGTTTGTGGCTGTGACAAAAGGAAAAGTTGAGCGTCTGCCAATGGTGGTGAATGGACTGTCCAGCAACTAAGTCTTGAAGGTTGCTGACACCATCAAAATATGTTACATTTTATAAGACTTTAACGGACCTGAAAGTAAAGAAGTTACCACATGGTTTGCACTCGGCTATCCAAAATCAAATGCCTGACAATAAAACAGACAAAGCTTAATATAAGAATAAAAAATATACAAGAACAAGGTGTGCATCTTGTTTTACATAAAACAAAAACAAAAACCCTTACAAACATCCCCCCCCACAAGTTTCTCCTTCCCCTTATTTTTTGTAAAAAGAAAAACACTTGCTCTTTGTCAACCCCTACTTCCTTTCCTCACCCTCTGTCTCATTAAGCACTATCTCATTTTGAGGAGGAGAGCGTTAAGCCAATCACAGAGGGGAAGAGAGCGGAGGAAGGAAGGAGGGTGATGGAAAGACAGTGAGGCTGCAGGAGGAAGAGGGCAAAAGAAGATGGAGAGAGGTGGAAGAAAATGAAGAAAGAGAGAGAGGGCCACGGGTGGATGGAAAGAACAGTGGAAGGAAGGAGGGAGAAAGAGAGAATAAATAGCTCTGGCGCACTCGTCCCCATTACCCCGGGAGGGCACTGTCACCATGGCAATGTGGCAGAAAAAGGATAGCACAAGCATGATGAGCTTCAACTCACACTCCCGTTTTTTATAAATGAAAGCTGTGGTTCACACATACATGTGCCCACATTAGCAATTTGATGGAAACAACTTCATACTTTGAGATTAATGTGTGCACACACTGCAAGCTGTCTGACACCTTAGCATAATTATTGATTTACAAGCACGTACACACACACATCGTAACAGTCAGTTAGCAGAAAATCAAAGCCTGTCAACACGGAAATAAACGACTGAATCAAAGAAGCTGCGAATAGAGGGGGCTGTATGAAGGGCAGAGGTTGAACCCAGAACAGGAAGTGTCACATTAGCCTCAGTAGGACTTTCATTCATACCTCTTTCTGCTATCCTTGGTCCAAAAGTTGTAAATGTGTTGATAAGTTTATTCCACCAGCATACACTGAAATGAAATAGCCCTGCACTGTGGTGCCTGGAGGCGTTCACATCTTTGCAGATATCTTACAAAAGCAAAGAAAACATGTTTTTTTTTTTGTTTTTTTTTGTTTTTTAATTGCAACAACTCTAATCTGCACTGATGTTAAAGAGGAGAATACAAATAATTTGAAATACAGCCGAAACAGGGTCTCCTTTGATTCTGTTTGTGTTTACAAGGAGGCGTAAACCTAGCCACCCTAGACTTGTAACTAGCTTCCAGTTACAAAGCTAGCTACTACAGGAATTAAGAAATGTGGCACTTTTAATCACCTTATATTAATTGTTATGTCTCAACTCAAGATAATGTTTATGATCCATTTATCTATTCCTGCAATGTGGCAACCATCGAGGCAGTTAATGCATGTGTTATTTAGACCTTTTCAATATACAGGTGCTGGTCATAAAATTAGAATATCATGAAAAAGTAGATTGATTTCAGTAATTCCATTTAAAAAGTGAAACTTGTATATTATATTCATACATTACATACAAACTCTTATATTTCAGATGTTTATTTTGTTTAATTTTGATGATTACAAATGACAACAAATGAAAATCTCAAATTCATCATATCAGAAAATTAGAATATTACTGAAGACCAATAAAAACAAAGGATTTATAGAAATGTTGGCCAACTGAAAAGTATGAACATGAAAAGTATGAGCATGTACAGCACTGATAGCCCAGGTTGCTCTAATAGTGGCTTTTAGCTCTTCTGAATTGTTGGGTCTGGTGTATTGCATCTTCTTCTTCACAATACCCCATAGATTTTCTATGGGGTTAAGGTCAGGAGAGTTTGCTGGCCAATTAAGAACAGGGATACCATGGTCCTTCAACCAGGTACTGGTAGCTTTGGCACTGTGTGCAGGTGCCAAGTCCTGTTGGAAAATGAAATCTGCATCTCCAAAAAGTTGGTCAGCTGCAGGAAGCATGAAGTGCTCTAAAACTTCCTGGTATGTGGCTGCGTTGACCCTGGACCTCAGAAAACACAATGGACCAACACCAGCAGATGACATGGCACCCCAAACCATCACTGACTGTGGAAACTTTACACTGGACTTCAAGCAACGTGGATGAAGTGCCTCTCTTCTTTTCCTCCAGACTCTGGGACCTTGATTTCCAAAGGAAATGCAAAATTTACTTTCATCAGAGAACATGACTTTGGACCACTCACCAGCAGTCCAGTCCTGTTTCTCTTTAGCCCAGGCAAGACGCTTCTGACGCTGTCTGTGGTTCAAGAGTGGCTTGACACAAGGAATGCGACAGCAGAAACCCATGTCTTTCATACGTCTGTGTGTGGTGGTTCTTGAAGCACTCACTCCAGCTGCAGTCCACTCTTTGTGAATCTCCCCCACATTTTTGAATGGGTTTTGTTTCACAATCCTCTCCAGGGTGCGGTTATCTCTCTTGCTTGTACACTTTTTTCGACCACATCTTTTCCTTCCCTTCGCCTCTCTATTAATGTGCTTGGACACTGAGCTCTGTGAACAGCCAGCCTCTTTAGCGATGACCTTTTGTGTCTTGCCCTCCTTGTGCAAGGTGTCGATGGTCGTCTTTTGGACAACTGTCAAGTCAGCAGTCTTCCCCATGATTGTGTAGCCTATAGAACTAGACTGAAAGACCATTTAAAGGCTTTTGCAGGTGGTTTGAGTTAATTAGCTGATTAGAGTGTGGCACCAGGGGCCATCAATTTTGAACCTTTTCACAATATTCTAATTTTCTGATATGATGAATTTGAGATTTTCATTTGTTGTCATTTGTAATCATCAAAATTAAACAAAATAAACATCTGAAATATATGAGTTTGTATGTAATGTATGAATATAATATACAAGTTTCACTTTTTAAATGGAATTACTGAAATCAATCTACTTTTTCATGATATTCTAATTTTATGACCAGCACCTGTAGGAACTGCTATGGATTTAGTTTTACTATTGGCCTGTAATGACCATAGTGATTAAACAACATCTGGACCTCCACTATACCTTTAAGAGCAGGACTGCAAAGTCTAATATTTGCTGAAATTTATGTAAGAAGACAAGTCTTTACTAATTAGTGTTAGTAGTCAAACTTAACACCACTATATTGTTTGTAGGATAAAATTGGAGTAGGTTTGAATTTGTCTTTATAATTTTTATTGAACTGATTATAAAGTAAGCCTTATAGTTTCTCTTTTTTTTTTCTTTTTCTCATTTGAGAGTTAATCATTGGTAATCAAACATTGTATATAGAGTAAGTTAGAGATAATCTGAGCAAGTACAAGAAGCTGTTGTATTAAGAGATTTTTTTTTTATTTCTTTTAACCTAATTAAAAAAATACAACTGCCCAGTCTCCTCTCCCAACGCCTCTATCAAAAGATGCACTAATTGCCATACCTATAGATTGAAAGAGCAACATAGTGTTTTTCTAAGACTTTGGGACAGCGAATCACAATGAGATCCTTTATCCACAAATTGAGAAAACATAAGACATTGCAGGAGCAGCAGGCCAATAAAAAATTACTCCAATGACACATCAGCAGCAGTCTGGTCAATTAAGCCCAAAATAACGAAACAATAAAAAAAACAATGGCCTAACTTTCCGTAGTTAAAGTCTTTTTTCTTGTTTCAACAATAATACACTTTGCAAAAGTGGCATCAGTAGCAGACGCCATGTTTGGTCATCTACCCTGACTCACATTTGTGAGTTTTTTGTGTATTTGATCTTCATCAATTCAGATATCGTAATCTGCAAACTAATGAAATGATATCAAAGTTTTTATAATACAGCATTTCATTAATAAAAAGGCTCAAAGAGGAAAAGGTGATAGCGTGATGGTTTGGTTCTGGTTTGCTTTTTCATCCCCAGAATAACCTGCTTTAATCGACAGAACAGTGAATTCTGGTCCCTAATTGAAAACAATGAAATAGAATATCCAGCCCACACCTTAGAAATAAACTTGGGTGTGCAGAGGCTAATTATTCAAAACAAACAAGTAAATCTGTTTCTGAATTAATGCGAATGACAACAGGCTAAGACCCTCCAAATGTGGCAAAACCCAGCAAAAAACAGCCGCATGACCAGTTATGAAGACATTACTGTTAAAATATAAGGTTTGAATAACTAGATATCACAGAGTTTACCATTTTATATTCAAGATTATTTCCAAAGGGGTGCTCAGTGGAGAAGTGGACAGCACTGCTGCTTTGCAGCAAGAAGATTCTTGTTCGATTCCCATCACAGGGTCTTTCTGCATGGAGTTTGCATGTTCTCCCTGAGCATCCATGGGTTCTCTCCGGGTACACCGGCTTCCTCCCACAGTCCAAAAACATGGATGTTAGGTTAATTGGCTTCCCTAAATTCTCCTTAGGTGTGAGTGTGTGCATGACTGTTTTTTTTTTTTTTGTCATGTTGTAACCTACCTCTTGTCCATTGACAGCTGGGGATAGGCACCAGCACCCCTCGCGACCCCAGCAGGGATGAGGGGATAAAATGGATGGATGGATTCTATCCAAACTAAATTATTTATACTTGAACTAAATTCTGAAATAAATCCTAAATACTATGAAGGATTTTAAAAAAAAAACTACCTAAATAGATACCGCTCTTCAAAATAGCTCTGCCAATGTGGTATTTTCTAAAAAAGGAAGCGGAAGTTAAATGTAGCTTTTTGATTGTCTGAAACAGTCTATAATATTGCTTAAAAATGTAGTAATCTGATGAAATGGAAAGTTAGATTTTAGTAGTTTTTTTGTTTTAGAAATTAACCTTTTCTTTCAGAGGAATTGCTGGTCTGGCTGCAGGGCTACCTTTAGAACTAAATTTCTTCCCACACACTTTTTAGCCAATATAAACAGTTTTCTGATACCTCCCAGGATTCCTCTTTACCAACTGCTGAGGAGAACATCTCTCTCTGCAGCGCAGTCACCATTAGTTGTTTGCTGCTCCACAGGTGTCTTAGAACAGGCAAAGCACAAATCAATCTGGAAAAAAAAAGCCGGTGACAAAACTGAAACACTATGGTGGGTTCAAATATTTGTTTGCACTGTTTTGAAGCGGACTTAAATTGAATGACTGGGTGTACGAAACTTTAGATGAAGAAACATAAAATGGTTCTAAGACTTAAAATATACCAGATATTAAACAGGCTTGAAATTTGGATAAAATATTTTCTACCACTTCAGTTGAAATCATCCAAATTTATTTGTTACAGTTTTAACCTGATAAGGACATTTTCACAAAAACATATCGCCCCAAATGATTCATATCGCTGGCAGATTTATTCTTTTAAGTTTACCAACATGTTTATTTTTTACGTAGATAAACCACAGTCTTCACTGGGTCCTGAAAGACAATCTGTGGAGGCAGCATACATACACCCTGGATAGGTCACTATGTCACAGGGAAACACAGACAACACAACCAAGCATGCACCAAAGCTCTTAGACTGGAAAGAAGCTGAAGTACCTGGGAAAAAAACACATGCATGTGGAAAACATGCTCACTCCTTACAGTAGGTGTTCTTGCTGAAAAAGGAAACAATGGTACACTGCAAAACATTGAAATCTGTTGTCGTTTTTAAATAGGTGCATTTTTTATAATTGAGCAGGTAAGTAAGATACTTTATAAATGGAATACGACAATTTTATGTTTAAAAATAAGAAAAAATAAAACTTTTTAGTATATATATATTTTTATTTTTTAAGAGTAAAAGTACGTACTATTTCATTAACAGATCATCTTATTAACCTACTCAAAATAAGGGTAAACATATTTATTTTGGGCAAGTTTTTACTCATTTTTTAGATTGTTTTTACGAGCAACCACTATTATTATACAACAAAATACAAAGCTGGTAGCTGGAAAAAACTTCTTAGTGTGCAATCATTGGTAAACTGTATCCCCACTCACATCTTATTTCTGCAGCATTTATGGATAAAAAGGTGTTTTGGGGCTAATTAGTCTGGAGAAATGCTGTGAGCAGAGCAGACCAGGAGACTGCCGGACGCTGTTCACAGCCAGTCTGTTGAGACTGAACCTGCATCCTGTTTCCTCCACTACATTATTTATGTGGGTTTCTGTTACCACCACACTGAGCTGGCTGAGTGTGTGCAAAGGGAGCCGCCTACACCTGTAAGTCACTGCCTCCTGCCGGTTCATTTACTCCCCAATCATTTCCTCTCTTCTGAATATATTCCCTGCCACCCTCAAACCCCAAACCTCCTCAGCCTGAGGGTGATGGCAACACCAACACAACATGAAGGTTTGGAATCCTCAAACACCTGAATTATTATAGTTTGTAAATATATAAAACCTATTTTAATAATAATAATTTTTGTAATAATAAGCTTTAAAGATGTATTAAAAGATGTTTAATCAACTAATTTCCCTTTGGTTCTTGACCATTAAACTCTTGTCTTTAAATGGAATTATGGGTGGCATATTTTCTTTGTTAAAATAGAACTTTGAGTTAAATATTACATTTTTAAATAATTCCTCTTTTTTTAAAAACTGAATCCATCGCATGAGAGCTACAATGGGGGTGTTTTTAAATTAAAAAAGGACATTAGAGTGTTAAACTGGCCAAAAAGTGGTCAAAGTTGAGGTATAAAGGAATCTAAGCAGGAAAAAGCAAATATATGTTAACAACAATCTCAATGTGCTTTAGCGATTTTGCAAAGAATATATCAAAGACTAAGATGGAATCCTTATTAAAGGAGGTTCAAAGTAGGGGAATAAATATAAATGCATTGCACACCTTTCAGACTTCCATTAAAAACATAAAATATCATATTTAACAGTGCATGGTATTAATGGTAGGAATCCAGTCTGTGTGGGTTGTGTTTGGTGTTGTTCTTCCCTGCCCCCACCACCAGGTGGTACCCCGTCCTCGTTGGTCCTCCTGCACACACTTGCGGCTGGTTGGTTCATCACTGAGAGTATTTGAGTGGGCGGACTGTCACTACCTGAATGCAAGTGTTTGCCAGTTTGGGCTACCTCTAGCCAAATTGACTTTAGCTGAGTCGTAGGTCTTTGTTTCTCTGAGTTCTAACGTTGTTTTTTGTTTTTGCCTTTCGGCAGGAAGTCACCTGCATACTGGATTTTTTGGCCCTCTCCCCCCGGGAAGGATTTGTTTGAGCTTCATACTGAGCAGGGCAGTGGCAGTCCACTCCATTGCTCCTCAGGAACCAACCTAACCAAGACCTGTCCGCCCTCCAACAAGCCCCTCAAATACACTGAAAAGGCATGAAGCAGGCAGATGAAAATAAAAAAATTTAGTATAAAACGATGGAAATTCTAAAAAAAAAAAAAAAAAAAAGAAGTACCAAATCAAAATCCAGGAAGAAATCCAAAATATGAAACCACAAGAAGGACACAGTAAAACAGGCTGATACCAGGATGACTGCACCAAAAACTGACAAAGATATACTTAGCTGGGGACGGGCATAGGGAGCATGAAAGCAGAATAGAAAAAACAAAATAAAGTAAAACATTAAACCAAAGTCACAAACATCAGTAGAGTGTTAAACTCTCACTTTACCATAAAACAAATAAAAAAACATTAAATTGTCTGTATGTAATGTGAAATAATATACATATATATTCTATTTTTTCTTTTTCATCATAAACATTGCATCTCTCTTGCATCCCAATTTAGTATTTAAATGACAGCTAAAGGTTTCTTCTTTTTTTATTTTTTAGATGTATCAGAGTAATGGGCTTTAAACATAAATTTACTATGCTGCAGATATTTGTGGGTAAAAATGTTTTTAGAGCCAGCCATGTATCACACCCCTTCTACTTTACTTCTACATGTTACTTAGTGTTGATCTACCACATAAAATCCTAATGAAACAAAATGATGTAATGTTGTAAAAAGCCAGAATGTCCCTATCCTCTCCCTCTTTCGCTTTATCGCTCTCAGGCTGTCACTTCTCGCTACCAGATGTCCTCTGAGCCTTCTGGGAGGGCATTCCTCCTCTTGTAGCAGAGGAAACTCAAATACCGATGAAGGCAACTCACTCAGCACACTTAAAGTAACCTAAAGAAGTTCTGAGTTTATTTCCTCTGGCTTGGAGTTAAAGATCAGAGTGCTTTTGCCTTTTTTTAAACACACTGCTCGTACAATATTAGAAAGGTCACAACAGTGGACACACAAAACAATGCATGACTGAGCAGCCAAGATGACTAGAAGGCATGCAGAAAAAAAAGAAAACCCTCAGAAATGCAGCCAAGTGTGAGTGAGACTGGGAGAGGAAAACAGAAAACTCACTCCTTAGAGCTTCTTTAAAAATTCAGATGTGCCAAAAGATCACCGTAGAAGTTTTTCTGTAGGTCAACAGTAAGAAAAAAGGGATGAGACACACAGGAGAGAGCAGAGGAATGGGTTCACTTTGTTTAAAGCTGTTTCCTCCCTCAGAAAAGACTAAGATAGAGCACTGCTTCCTGTCGCTTATCAACACTGAGTGGCTGAATTTTTACATTTCCTTGGAAAAAACGATATAAAAATGGGGACAGTGGCTGCAGAGTTAGGTACATGTATTTGTGCATGTGGGGGGGTCTGTACTGACATGGTGGTTGAGTGCTGGATGCTGCAGTTCTGTAACCTACTTACACTGATCACCCCCACCCCCCTCCTCTGTTCACACATAGATGCTCATGCATGTCCATGCTACCTCCTGAACACACTCTCCGCTAGAGAGACTGGAGGAGGTTTTTGGCCCCGTTTCAGATAGTAATGTGCTCCAAGAGGCAGGAGGCAGTTAGTGTGCGAAAAGGAAGAAGAGAGATGTGAGACCTGGACAGAAGACAATTCATACAGTCTAACATTACATGCTGGGAGTGATGCAAATACCGGTAAATGCAAAGGATCAAATACAAAGAAACATTTGAACCTTTTTAAAGTACAAGCATGGAGCATAGTGGAATTAAGTGAAAATATGCACAAGTTGGACACAATCATCGCTCTGAGCAGAAGCGGGGGGTGGGGGGTGGTGGTGGGGGGGGGATTCACAACACAACAACAAATGGCATTTCCATGTTTCATGTTCAATACCTGGACAGAGGGTTTCACATTAACTCATTTACAACTTTTTGTCATCAACAGAAAACGTGTGACATTCAAATAGAGCAATACATTGCCGCCATCTAGCGGTCACACAGAGTAACATCTAGTTTTACAAGAAAGGTTACAGGTTTCAATTAATTTTAACTGGATTATACATCACTGATGTATATATACTTTTGTATGATTCAAAATCAAATACAAGTATAAAGTTGATCACATGTTTTTCAATTAAACCCTATGATGTAATCACAGTGTTAATTTGTTGTTTTACTCACAATTGGTAAGGCAGCTCATACTGAGCAGGTTTGAGGCGATGGTGGAAAGGAATATTCTCTTTAATCAGGAATAAAATATGGATGGATGGATGGATGGATGGATGGATGGATGGATGGATGGATGGATGGATGGATGGATGGATAGATAGATAGATAGATAGATAGATAGATAGATAGATAGATAGAT